>JABFQD010000812.1:0-22134 GCA_022817045.1 Psix sp. ZL-2020 | reverse complement strand
AGATTTCTAATAATTTGATAAGACACAATAAATAATAATAATTTTGATTCAATTTAAAAATTATAATTATGTATTTTATGCGGTAATCGTATGATAAATTTCATTTTTTTGTTGATATTCAAAATACATTTTAAGTAAGATACCTTTTATACTCTAAAAACTATTGATTATCGAAACATACTTCATGTCAAAGTTCAACGAAAAATACTCCATTCGAATTTGGTAAGAATGTAGATTAAATAAGAAACCGTAATTGCAAATATGTGCAAAACAACTGTGCTTAGTATTTAATTTTTAATAATTTGTGAATTAACATATCTACGATAAACGATTATTCATATTGTTTAATGATTGGAAAAATCTTATCGCGTAAATAAAATATTTGGCAATTATTTACGTTCATAACTTATACGTAAAATTTACTTTTAATTCAGTAATGTTATCAGACATAATTTTTTCTCAGTCTTATTCGTATTTATCTTACTATACCCAGCTCTTAATTCACTTTTGTGTGCAGTCAAATTTTATTAATTATGCCCAAGTTTTGAATCAGATTAAATCTTAGCGCAACCTTATTAAGTAACATGAAAAGGATCTAGAAAATGATCACGTCTTCCGTCCCAAATAAACATAATTAACCATAATTCAAACATGTCTTCATTATGGACTTAGTTTAAAATAAAAACAAGACACATTAAAATAATTTTCTCACAGCTTTTGTACTCATAAATTTAAACATATTTTATTATCTGTTATTAATCATCTGGAAAATCTACAGTGAATCATTATAGTTTAATTATCTTTATCATACGTTAACTCTAAAACAACGTCCTAAATTCCAAGGTTTTTCGACAATAGTTTGCCGTTGTGAAATTGCCGTTGGCCATGTTTAGGAATGTTGTAGAAATAAGAAATGTAGCGCGAGCGCTCAATATAGGTCAACATTGCACTGAGATTGTCCTGATTGCCTCTTTCCCGGTTTTCTTCTATTGATCGAATGCATTTCACGTTTCCACTTATAAAATGAATCAATCTTTTATTTCAAATTTTGTTCCAACAACTTTATCACTCGCTGACTTAAACCTAAGACAATGTTTTTATATCAGCTAACAAGCTATTAAATTGCAAGTTACGATCTTTTCAAATTATTATCAAAAGTGCACAAAATATAACGGTCCTAAAAGTTGTTAAGATTTCAAATTGGGTTATTGTAAAAATGTAAATACATACTAGAATAATACTCCATAACTTTATGAAATTATTTATTGAATTTCGAAATTATGAAAATTGCGTTTAATGACAATCACAATAACTTTAGTTCAAATTTCAACACATTCAACGATTAACTAACGATGAAACTTCGGCTTCAATAACCTTGCCGAAAAGTCGTCACTTTCCGCGGAAAACTCATTTTACTCAGCAGCAGTCGCGACGTCAGACCGTACACTAATCTGCACGAAGTTTCCTATACGTCATAATCTTTTATACTTTATAGGTCTTTGGATCCCTCCTTTGTTTGCACCATTTTACCCTTACCCTTTTTTCTGTTTCATAACAAATCAATACTTGTGCAATTGTAATTTTTCATAATCATATTTATTATAATATTTAAAAGTATAGAAAAACAATTACGAATTGTACTCCATCGTTAAAATTAAGAGTACAATTTTGCTTAAGATTTGATACTCTAATAAGAAAAATAATTATTCAGTCATGAACCGTATAATGAAATGATTATTTAGGTAGTTCACAAACTGATGATTGCAATAATTTAAAAAAATACTTTAATAGAATTTTCGATGTGGCGAAGGTAAAGTTTTGGATTCCTCGCAAAATGTTCATATGTAAGCTGGAAGATTTTGAACTTTGTCGACGGTTTGATTACAAACAAACAATGCTGATATCTGAACATCAATACAAGTTTCAATATGATACTTGGAATTCTCAGCTACTCATTGTCACAAAATAAATACTGAATATAAACATTCATTATTAAATTCTGAATGTTATCGACTGAATTATAGATTATGCATGATATCTTTATTATCTTATTAATATTATATGTCGATTCGGTTTTAAAATACGCCGTTTACATTAAAAATAAGTTATGTATGCAAATGGTGTGTATATTTATTTATTAAATTTTATTTGTGTATACAATTCTTATATATTTGTTTTTCATTTAAAAATAAAAAAGTATTACTATTTTATAGTCGCGACTTAATCAAAGAAGACATTTTAATAAATAATGATAATGTTGAATTTTATTTGTTACATTGCAAAAGGAATATTATTGTAGCTATCTTTGAAAGTAAATTTTCTGAAGCAGTAAAATATATTAAGTAAATAAGTAATTAATAAATAATATTGTAAGCATTACATTACTTACAACAAATAAATTTGTAATGGTGCAAAATTCAAAAATGTTTTTAGAACTGAATAATATAAAATAAAATTTTCAACCGGTTTTTTGAATATAATTTTCAAAATGATAATGAATACAACACGCAGAAACTACAAGTCATTATTGCGCATAAAATGAATTGCGTATCTCAAATAAGACCATCATTTTTATCTACTAAATTAATTATAGCATCGTTTATCAAATTTGAACAATATAGTCATTTTGAATTCATGTAAACTATACGCATAGACAATATAATATAAATTCAATATAAAAACATTACTAGCTTTATACGATGTGCAAATATACTCGTTCAATTTAAAAAAATTAAATACTTGATTTAATTAAATTATCAAGCTGAAATTATCAATAGTATCACTTTTTACTATACAACGAATTATTTTCACCAGATAAAAGTTATTTTTCGGTTATGTTTTGATATTATACCTTAGTATAAAAATACTGTTTTTTATATTGTATTATCGCTATCACTATGCTATTTTATCAAGTTCAATTAAATAGCATAATATTCAATTTATTTTATAAGTTTATCTTTGGATGTTCGATTCAATCCGTTATATCAGATGTAGTTAATCAGTTTTCTTCATATCATGAAAAGTTTTGTTTAAAGTAAAACATCGAATAGAATAATCAATGACGGAAGTTAGAACACATCGATCACATGTGTCTCTGAATGATTCGTGTGCAGTATGTATTGTTGAATGCAACAAAAGTAATCTCCAGTTTGATTCAATCCAACCAATCACCTACTGTAACCGTATTTTTGCAAGTCTTATCGTGCGATAGTTATCTGACACCACAATACTTCATTTTTAAATAACTTTTGCCTAATCATACTTATCGTCTGGTTCAGTTTATTTTCAGTTTATAACTTAGCAAAATATATATAACACGTATAAATTAATTTTGTATAGAATTTTAAACAATATTCTAATTTAATTTTTTACTTTGTTAATTCAAGATTTTTTTCAATTCAGGTTTCCTGATTTGAAATATGAAGAATTTATTATTTGTGGTGAACTTATGATTAATAAATTTTTTTTTCTGTTCTGCAGTAAAAAAATAGCGCTCCGTTATTGTGGTATTTTAATTATTTTCAAGCTAAAAATCTTCACAAAATGATTTACCTTTAGTTTATATAGACGTATGAATTTTCCGTATTGCAGACATGCATAATGAAGCTAGCTTAAATTGCAAAGGACAATTTGCTTTTAAATGACCTAGTACCTCAAACATATTCAAGAAGACGGATAAATTTGTAACAGTGTAATTTGTAACAAGTTTTTTACTAATTAACATAAAATAAATAATTATGAAAACTCATAAGTATGTTGATTAGTACGTGAAAATAAAAATTATATTGAAAATATACGCAGAAAAATGAATTCTTAAAAAAAAATGAAAATTATTCTTTCAAATTATTCCGAAAATATATTTCAATTATTCGTATAATTTAAAAGAGTTATCAATAAGTTATGATTAAGCTATTATGAATTATTGAATTATTAAACTATGAAGCAATATAAATTTTCATGGACAGTAGATAAATATAACAATTTCTTATATTGCAGCATACATTTTCTTGATTATACAAAATTTCAAATGATAATGAGTGAAAGATAAATATTTGGTAGAAATAAAATATTCATAACAACGAGCAAAATATGTTCATCAGAAGCGTGAAATGTAAAAATATTTCATATTATCTTCCAAAGCATGATTTGTGTAAATTGTGTAGTGTAATTCTAAAAACTAGAAAACCGAGTACACAGAGTGGTATCCGATTTCTCTCGAAATTGTTCAGCTCTGTTTCACCTAAAAATTGTACATATAAATATGTGAAACTTTTGACAATTATAAAGTGTCGTTGAAACATATCAATAATGTTTGATAACCATGATTTCTTTAACAATGGTTATTTGAATATAAACGAGTGAAATATGAGATAAAATTTCCATTTTCTATTTGCTCTTTCTTTTGAAATGTGCGTTCCTAGCATTGAACACTCTGAAATGAAAATTCAATTAAAAATTTCGTTTTATCTGTAAATAACTCAAAACTAGTCAATCATGTTCGGAAATACAATACTGAATGAAGATTAAAAATATTGTTTGCAAAATCTCTTTTTTTCTCATCAAAGTGTTTATCTCTTCCTCCGAATATGGACATAAAAATCGAGTATTATTAATGTCAATCAACAGTATAAAAAACAATTTTGTGGGTGCAAAAATAGAGTCAATGACTGAAAAATTCGTCGAGCATTAATAACCGCTGTACAACAAAAATCCACTATAATCACTTGCAAACAAAACCAGCAGGACGAAAAATGAAATCGATTTTGTACAATACTCTAGCAAATTTGCCGTGAATTTTCGACGGTGTAAGTTTTCATGTTCACATTCATTTTGGTTGACCTCAAATATCGCGAGAGCGAGAAAATAACCTCGAAGAGTAAGCTCGAAACTCAGCGTTGCTCCATGTGAAAAGTACAAGTCATCTAATCAACGGCGCGCGGCGTTTTGACAGAGCAGCGAATTAAAAATAGCCGGGGAAAAATTGCGGCCATGCCGAGAACAAGAAAGGATAGCTTGGCTAACGATTAAGTTTGGCTGTCTCTTACGTTTGAATGTAACAGCAACACCACTTATCACTCGCAATACAGCAAAAGTACGCACGCGCACATCTCACTCGTACTGCCTGCTTGCGTCTCCGTCTGGCGCGAGGTGCCGATGTCCGCAGTAGGTGCGTCGCGTGCGGCCGGCCGAAATTGCGCGTTATCGATTTGCACGAGACATGAAAATGATCTGCCAGACGAACGAAACATCGACGGCCAAAACGACGACGAGGCCTCGCCAGCCACTGGGGGGATCGCGGAAGCTTCTTCTTAGCGAATTTCAGCCGTGGCTCGATTCGGTGATTGTCTCAACCCTCAGCGCGGCCAGAGCGCAGGCTTGGCACGATTTTCGACTCGCATGTTTTCTGCTTCGCAACTCAATGAAACGCCACCGACCTCGTCAATGGCGCCGTTTTAATTGCTCGAGTTACGCGCAACTATACCGACAACCTCGATCACGCAAAATCTCCTATCGTTTACGCACGCTAAATGAGTCAACAAGTTTCATGATTCGGCTCGTTCGATCGAGGCTTCTTTTCAAACATCGAGTTTTTCGTCGCTGAAAACGAGATTTACTGAATTATAATTTCGGTTATATTTTTAGAGTTAGAACTTTTTATAAATATTCATTTTTCACAACTAAAAAATTTACTGTACATTTCTTTTTCAACAATTTTATGTTAATGTAATGTTTATATATTTATATCGAAATAATCATATAAGTTTTACAACTTTTGAAACTGAAAATATATTTCACGATATGATTATATACAATTAGTTATTTATAAATGATGTACTTATTTATAACTATGTATAGATAAGATAAAAATTACTTTGGGAGTAGGGAATTTTTACTAAATCTAATTACATTCAAATGATGACAATTTTTTTTTCAAATTTTCAGATAATAATGAAATATAACAAATTTTAATGTTTATAAACATACCAAATTTTACCTGAAAAAAAATGAAATTTATATGTAATAATGTAAATTTGTATTATCTGCAACTTCTTATAACACTGTAAATTTTCACTTCACGCATGTAGATAACATAAATTTCATTGGTTAAAAGGTTACTGTAACAATACATTTAACGCGCGAAATATCTTATTTATGTCGATACTAAATAACTGTACTTTTCGAGAACAAAAAACATAAATCAATATTAAAGCGACCCTTACGTCAGAGACACAAGAACAGCAAAAATGTGGATAAATTATCTGCGAGTAAATTTTGTAGGGTGCGTTTTATCACAGTCCATAAATTCTGCAAGGATTACATAAGACTATTATTCCTTAGTATCGGTGTTTACACATCTATAACCCGGGACAAATATCACCATACAATTTCCATTACAAACGATAAAAATGATATTTTTGCCAAAAAGAATTGTTTGAACAGCGATCTAATATCAATCGCACGAGAATTTGGTTCTAAATAGTAACATAAAATTTAAATTATTGTAATAATTAATTAAAATTATAATTATTCTATTAGAAGATGGGAAGTTATTTTACGTTTTTTTACTAAATAAAATTGAATGTTGGAAGATTTCTAAAAATTATTTCTCAAAATTAAATATTTTTAGTTTTCATAAAAATTATCGAGCATTTCATCCGAATTCGCATTTTAACGTAAGTTTACAGAGTAAGTAATATTTATCATAAACTTTCTCATCCCGCGCTACTCTGCAAAATTTGTACGAATATTAGAAGAGGAAAATGATCTTAATAATAATAAAACTTGAAAATCTCAGACATTTGTTATATGATTTTGTAATTGTGGTAAGAGAAAAATAATCACAGCATTCAGATTATTAAAAAGATACAGGCGCAACATCGATCTGAAAAAATACTGAGTTCCAACACAAAGACGTCAAGCCTTGGATAACGATGATGCCACTTGTATATACGAAAAGCGTTGCAACTGATTAAAGACCGACTTGGAGCAAGGTCTTATAATGAACATGCCAATATGACATCGTAACCTATTTTGTAACATCTCTTTTTTTTACCTACAAACTATTATTTAGCTCGAAAAATTTCTTCACTTTCTACAACATCTAACAGAACAATGAAACAATTGCAGAAAATGAACTCTTGGCAATGTAAGAAATCGTCACTCTTATTGTTTGATGTATTATCGAAGACCTCGAAGAACCACATTCCTTTATACGTTATACTAAGAATTCAATTTATCCAAGGAAAAATGTCTCCATCGTGTAGTTTGTTCAGAAATTATTTTCTTATAATAATCTCGTACCTTAAATTTCTCTGTAGTTGTTATTTGAGAGGGTTCATATATAAATACGTATACATTATAAAAATAATTTTCAAATAATTCAATCATTCCGTTGCACGATATAATTTTCATAACCGTATAGAATGTTATGCGACCTTTTGCTTTCCTTCGCGTTGCTGTAGTTTGATCAGGTATGGGAGTTGTGTGATGTGAGATTTTCATGATGAACGATAATATTAGGCTCGAAACGAGAAGTTATAGCCTCAAGTGGGCATTCACCTTTCAACTCACATGTCCAGTAAGTTCTACCTGTCGGTAGTAGAAGTATCCATTTATAAGAACTTATATCGTTCATTCGGTATAATTTTAGCAGTCTATAAAAAACTGCAAAATTTTGAAACAACATAAAAGCCAAATTGGGAACGAAAACTGCTGGTATTATATAAAATATAGAAGTAATACCAACTAAAAAACGTTGAACTTCTTTTCTTCATTTTTTAAACAAAAATACGGTTTGGAAAATAAACTTAAGTGATTTAAAAATCATTTTCATCTTTTAATATTGAGTTCACTATCATTTTTTGAGGGTTTCAAAATGTAATAAATATGAATGTTTAACCAGAAAAGAAAATATGAAATGGAAATGTGACGAATAATTTTGTGAATACTTATAAACATATAAATCATATCGCTTTTTCCAATTTTTATCCATACACCATAA
Source organism: Psix sp. ZL-2020 (assembly GCA_022817045.1). Taxonomy (NCBI): domain Eukaryota; kingdom Metazoa; phylum Arthropoda; class Insecta; order Hymenoptera; family Scelionidae; genus Psix; species Psix sp. ZL-2020. Next base: position 14,132 of record JABFQD010000812.1, on the reverse strand, counting down.
ATGCATTATTATGATATTTTATTTTTACGAAGATAAACATTTCTCTGTTCATATGCAATGTAATAAAATCTAATGAAGTATGTTCTTTGATTCACTTATTATTATCTATTTTTATGCGCTATCAATATACACATATGCTATGAATAAAACATTATTAATAACATTTATAGCAAATTGTCGTTATGAAATTGCATTATAGGCAGCGTTTTAATTAGAGCGATGAAAACCCTTACATGTTCAAATTACAAGTAATACAGGAACAAATATGTATTATAAAACCCAATTTAATTTCATGCTACTTCTTTGTTTGACTTAAATTCATCTTGCATGAAAACGAAGACAGGAAACATCGAGTTATATAGGTCTATATTGAACCTCGTTCATTTCATAGCTACTGAAACAAATAGATTAAACGTAATGAAACAGTTGTGATCATAAATTTTTTGATGGCCAAATATTAAGAATGGTTATCTCTTTTGCATCAAAATTCTTTTTTATCAATTCCAGTCTTCTTATCACATTTGACTTTGTAACTTTAATTCCACTCGGATCATCTCATTTTTCCGCAGTTAATCAATTAATGGCATTATTCCTCTAAGATACAATAATAACTATTTTTAATTCTCTTTCATCACACTGTTTCGTCATATATCAAATTATTGATCAACTATACTTCTGGTTACAATCTAAGTATACGATCATTGCATCATATAAAAAAGGTAAAAGTTTAAAAACAACTGGTTTTAATCAATGTAAATCTTGTATGAATATGGAGCTAATATTGTTTAATGTACAATGAGTTTCAAACGTAAAGAGCGCAATGGATCTTTTTTCTCAGTAACAATTTCAAGCCAGCAAGTTGAATGTGCGAGCCTTTCAACGTCGCCTAGGCTACTAATTAATCACCATAATGCGATTAAAAAGTTCTGCTGGAAGTTTTACAGAAAAGACTGCGATAACCACTGATCTTTCGCAGGTCTCAAAATTGACTCTTAGTTCTTATATTGTGCTAAGTGTTTCCGTTGCAAAAAGTAACAATTCAAAACGACTCATCCTCGAAACACGAAGCGAGATGATAGAAATGTATTAATGATATTTATTTTAACGCCGTCCGAAAATGTTGATTTAAAACAATCTCGTGACAGTGCAGAGCCATAAATCTTTTTTCTGCTTTATCCGCACGTATACAAGCATTCTACGTGACTGAGCGACTAATTAAAACTGACGTCATGGGAATAAACGTCATAACTGTATAAAATGACACAATAAGGAAGCCGTAAAGAGAGCAGCGATAAAATTCGCTCGTTTTCATAATTTGTCGAATTGTTATTCGGCAAAAAACCAGCAAGCAAACATGCTTCATGTATATAATTAAATTCATGACCCATGACTCGAACGACCCCGAGCCTTTCTAGGGAGCCTAGAATAAAGACATCAGAATCAAAATAATTACTTAACAGTCTTTTTATATAAGATGTTCTCAGATAATCTAATCTTCGGGACAATCGTTGCAGAAAATATTGTCGTTTTTAATACCGCGGTATTTTAAGACTCATTTATTTTTATCTATCATTGTTCCTCGTTAACCATTAATCTTAAATTCAAACTTCTTTAACTTTTTACCTTTTTGATGTTGAATTTTAAATAACCTGTTTGAAACTATATTAGCTTGTTTTTTCTGCAATTTAAAATGCATGAAATTGCTCATCAAAAATTAAAAACGTTAAAATGTCTTATGAATGTTATTTTCAAATTGTATAGTTATCTCATTTGATTTATTAACTGAAATTCATTTTGATGATCGAGCTATGAAAAGGAACACTTAAAATCAATGATTCAATCATTTTTCAAACTCACTTTTCATTCAGTCCATTATTCTCTCTATTAATATTGTATCAACCTCTTAAAAACATTTGACCGAGTTAATTCAAAAGTCGGCGTCATAATTACAGCTGACAAAGTCAGGCAGTAAAAATGTCTCAGTTCGTTGGCTATCAGTCTTTGGCATAGAACACGAAGCGATGTCCACAAATAATTTTGAATCGCTTGAATTAAAAAAGAGACACCGGTTGCGAGAAAGATCGACACAAAAAAGTACGCGAGACAAAAAGGAAACATCGAAAAAAGCGCATTCAATGCGAATCAGCGATCCGAGTCAGTGTTTGCGTGGGCGCAGCGATATACAAATAAAACGTCGGCAACGGAGATTTTAATATCACTCCAGCAGGCTCCCGATGACGGCAACGCACCATACAAATGTGACCGTGTCGAGTACGCGGAATTGTCACGAAAGACACTTCAATGACGCGTGATTTTCGTTCGCTTACGCGACTTTCCACGACTTCCATAAACGAGATGACAATAAGAGAGACGCAAATAATTCTATGCAGTGGTCCAATATTATTTATAAATTCGTCATATTTTAGTGTGCACTTTATAAAGCCTGAAAAAGTTGCTTCTCGCAACTTTAGATTTTCGCGCTTGTTATGAATTTCACACTTTTTGTTTTCGCAGACAGACAAGTTTGTTATCGATTGTTAAAATCATTAAAAAAATCAGATAATTTATTAAGACGGAGATAGAATTACCGTATCTTATTTTACTTTTTTAACGACTCATAAAGAATAAAAAAAAAACATAATTAATTCTATAATTAATCTCTATAAAATTTCCGAAACAATATTGAATATATTTAATTGTTACAGCAATATTTTTAGACAATGTTTTCGAAAAAAAATTATATCAATAGTTTATGCGAAAATATTCATGAAATACGTAATGATAGATTGCTTTGAATATTTTATAAGTTGTTGCTATTAATTTATGTCCGGAAAATTTCAAATTATATTCCAAAATAGCGAACACATAAACGTGTATAAAAATAAACTAACAAGGAAAGCTAATTAATTTTGCCGCTAGCAAACATACAATGTAATATCCAGCTACATCAATATATAGTTTATTTTAATATCCTATAACAAATATAATATATGTCGTCGTCAAAAAAATCAAAAATGGTGTCAGATTATCTTGAAAAATTTCGTTGATTAATCAACAAATTGTTGCTTAAAAAAACTCATTCTAAACCAAACTATTAATATTGCATTTTCGCAAAACTTTTCAGAAAAACTAACAAACTAACAACAGAATTTAATAGAAAAACTAAACACTGTTAACTTCAAACAGTACACTAAATATTAAAAATGTTTTTCAAAATGAGCATTAATGCACAAAAGTAAATAATAAAATTTAAATTCTCACTCATAACCGAATATTAAAAATGTATAATATAATTTTAACATATTATTTATAAATTTATTATAATGTCTAATTTTATGTTTCATTATTAAAAATAATACTTCCATTGCATTACTTAAATAATCATCATTATGGAAATTGATAATAAATTAATTAGCAATGTTTTGTTTCATAAATTTAGAATTTTTGGTATAAATTATTGCATACATTGTCGAAAAAGTCTATCGAATTTTCAAGAAATTATTCAGAATATTTTCGCTGTCATGCATTACTGATATCTCATTCATAAGTATATATATATAGTCTTAGATTGAACAATATACCTACAAATACTTTTTTACAGTATGTGTATATAATCTTTTCTCACAATCTAATCACAAAGTATATAACCATTACGAAATGCAGCATATAAATAAACGAATATCATTTCATTATCATTTTTAATTCAACAAATAAATTTTTCCATATCCAAAACACATTTAGTATCATTCATGACAAATGCAAAATTGCGTGAACGACAATAATGTATTAATTTCATATAACTGTTTGATCAAAATTTTTATAGAAAATGATCACATTTGTTTCATCGTTAAAAATGAAATTAAAAATTTTTTTTTAGTACATAAACAAATTTATTTTTTTGTTTCACCATCTTTTAAAAATTAAGTTTATATTGACTTATTTTGGTGCATTCCATTTTCAAATGAATAATAAAAATACAGTTATTTTTACTTGTTATGAAAAGTGTCTTCTGTAATACGAGAAAGAAGTAGTTTATCCCACAGGTTAAGATGGCCGGACTCGACTAAACCTGGTTGCTTTCCGGAAACCCTTGGTTATGTCTCGTTAGCCACTTCACCCTGGGGAAAAGCGTTTGCTTCCTTTCCTCTTGTTGAATCTTAAAATATTCTACCTCACTATGAAAAAAATCAGTTAAGAGTTTTTAATTTGAAAAATAAGTAGAATAGCCTAATAACAAATTTTTCACGGTACAATTTTCATCATTTTCATTCCTTCATATTCAATATTTTCCTTAAAATTTTATAATTTGCATGTCGCAGTCATATTCAACGAACTAGATACATACAATAACTTTCTGGAATAAAAATAGTCTATTCGGATCCGGAACGGATCTAAAACGGAAAGAGATTCATTTTTAGTATCCGCAGCATCAAATCAGAATTACGTCAGATATGAGCCGTACCTGAAACGCTATCGACTTTTTCGGTTAGATATTTGTAAGATATATATAAAGATTTAATGAGACATACTTATAAAACGGTGCATTTATAATTTTACTTTCCGCGCATAGAAGAATCAGATATCTTTCACATTTAAACATCTTTTTTTAGCTGTTATTTAAGAGATGATATGCGACACTATTAAACCAGCACCGTTATCTCAATTTAGATCTTATATCTATAAAGTCTAATGTACAAATTGTATACAAAAAATGCAATGTTTTACGCAAAAATTCGACTAAAATGATAAATAATGTTGAAATAAGTGCAACACATTTCAATATTACATTAATTTTTTTTCCGTGAACAATAAATTCAATAATTTATCAATTAACCAAAAAAGGTCCTGCAAGCCAGACGAATTGTTTTGTCTGCGAAGTCAATAAGAAACTAATTGGAAATAATCGATCGATGTTATCGGTGAAATTGAAACGAAACCGACGAAGCAGAGAGGGAGGGAATAAAATGTGTCGATAAGATAAGATAAACAGACAAGAGTGCGAACCAAGTTGAGCCGAAATTGCAGCTGTGCCGGCAGGGCAAACATGCCTCTATATTGATGCGCTTCGTGATGGTCGGGCTATTTGAATGCGCATCAATTGAAGTTTGGGAACTCGCTAAACAATGCCCGATATAGTTATACACGGGCGTCATTTAAATATTTACCGCGAGAGTCAACATTATGCGACGATTTACGATACGATGTTGACGACGCGAAACAGTGCAAAGGTACACGTCCTGAATCAAACGTGCATATTATCTTAACACAAATTGCGATTCGTAATCCAAAAGCTATTTCAAGACACACATGGGCTCCAGGACGTAATACTCAATTGTGCCACCGTGACATTGAGATTACTAAATGACGAGTAATTTCAACGCACTCGCGATTTTACAACAAAGGTTTTGAATACTTAGATATAATAATGCACAAAACGCATGCGGTCATTCAAGTGTTTATACGATAACAATAACTTCAATGTAATGAATCATTTCAAGTTCATAGATGTATTTAGTAAACAGTGTATGTATACATGAAATCCCACATACAAACTTGTATGAACTTTGCATTGTTATTGACATGAAATAAAATAGCATTTAAAGAAAAAAAATTATAATATAAATATGTAAAATTTATATATGTGAAATTTATATCTATATATATGTAGCTGTATAAATTATATATATATTAGTTCGCCATATAAACACTAACTAGCGGAATAGCAAATATGTTTTGCATTAAACTTGAAACAAAGATAATCAAATGTCTCAAATCTTTGTTCAAATTTATACAATTGCATACTAGTTATAAATTTAAGTCATTTATTATATTGACATTGATTATTATATACGATAATTGCATGGAAAGATGCTTTTCTCTGAAACAATTATTATTGCCTTTCTTCCAGATTTTTTATTTCCCTAATGTCCCTTTTTAACGTTTATCGTTATATTACTATAATGGAAAATGACTGATTTGATTTTCGATAATATTGATAATAATCTCTGGAACAACAGCAACGTATACCAAGTGTAATTAAATAAGTCACATGTTGTAGTGTCTCATCATATCTCTTAATACCTCAGCAGTTAAGCCGTCAATCGTCTATCTTGATTTGCAAGATACAGCTTGAATAGCACTTAATTAATTATTTTTCATTTTGTACAAGCCTATGAAAAGATTCTACGTTTTAGAATATGTTTTTATAAGATTTTAAATTAATTATGTCAGTTAAGGATTTAAAATTTAAAAAAATTAATTTAACTATTAGAATGTTTAAATGATAAAAATTTCGCTTATTTATCATTTAAAGATGATTAATGAGTTAGCGATAACAAAAGGTTACGCTTAATCGATTTCGCGATTGTATTAAAAAGGTTTCTATAATTGAAATATTGAAACTCGAAGAATTCGTATTTATTTTAATATTTAACTGTGTTTAATTATTGTTCATTTTAATGACAAAGTGATCTTGAATATCTGATATAACTATCGAATAATTATGCGAACAAAAGATGAGTCATCATTTAATTTGTGTAATCCAGTTATTGTTAGTAAAAAGTATTATTTGACGTTTTTAATTTGAACTTTCAACATTGTTTCTTTCAATAAAACCTCGAGTTCTATCTGTTTTTCTATTTATCTGTTAACCAGTGAAAACAATGCTATTTGCGGTGCTTTACGAACCACAACCGACAGTCCGGCAATGTCAAATTGAAATCTTCTGGAGCAGTACACAGGTAGATATAATCTTCCCCGTTCTAGTCTTTCAGGAATATCAACGGATATAGCAGTTTGTCTCCCTTAGCGTTCGTCAAATCTTCAGCGTTGAAGATAAATCGTCGCAATTTAATTTTCTTGGTAAACCAGGGTTGATTTCGTAAATCACAAGTCACGATTAACTCCAAACCATATAGCAGACACCCAAAATGGCGTGAAGTAATAAAAACGTACTTTCACCTTTTACGACAAAAACAATTAATTAATTATTTCTATTTAACGCGAAATTATACAACTTGAAAAAAATGTTTATAAATCTTTAAAACCCCCTTTTCCACCATCTATTTCAACTGTTTGATTTTGCTATTTGATTTAAAATTTACAAAATTCTAACTGGTCATAATAAATGTAATATTACTCGAATTTTTAATGAAAAATATATATATTTTTGTTTTTTTGAAAAACAACACATTTAACGACAACAATTGAGAATATTTCGAAATTTCAAGAAAATCAAATATATAATTTATGTCAACAGCTGAATTCACAGAGATGCATATGCAATTATTTCTATTCTTGTTCAAATCCAAAATACCTTGTTTAAATACATCTCTATATATTTTTGTGCTAATGAGTCCTAATATACGAACGATCGTAATCTGGAAGACTATCAACGCTAGTAATACGAGTCATAAACGTCATTTACACTCGACGCAATTATTTAATTTTAATTAAAATCAAACTCGTGAATTTCTCAAGGAAAACATTTTTCCGTCAAACTTAAGTAAAAATATATATATAAGTACCTCATTTTATATGAAAAAATTAATAAAACTTTAGACTTATTTTATTTAGATGTGATGAAACTACTTTTGAAGCGATTTAATTCGAAAAGAATATAATTCAGATGTTAATGATGTTTATCACTGCATCTTGATACGATAATTACTATGGTTAAAAATTGTTTTCTACATGTCGGTTTGAATATATTCAATGGTGTACATGGTCTATGCAGAGCAAACATAGTGTTACGTGTTGACGAACGAATGTTGTCACATGCCACTTCGCGTGTTGTTGAATAGAAAATAATATGTTGAGATTCGTAAGAAACCTAATTACAAATGATGCTATCTAATGTACTTGAAAGCATTTGTTCTGAAATGTAATGAAATCTGAATATTCTGAAATAATTATCACGGCTTATCGCGAAATATTTTTCTATTGCATAGAAGCTTTTTTAAGAACTGTACAAAACTTTTTACAGTTACTTGTTCGTTATTTATTTGGATAGATGAAAAAGGAAATGATTTCATGAAAGGATTGCTGAGATCCCCGAATTGTGTTAGGTGAAGCAATGAATGGTTGTTAAAACGTCGCAAAAAGATTATAAACTCACCATTATGAAGGAGCGCAGTGCATCCGCATTTGAAAAGTTATCGTTGCAAGAGCGTAAAACCACAATATTAATTCCAATATTATTTCGCCTCTTGCTTTCAGCAGGATCCACGGTCAACTATTTTCGACGGGTGCTCGTTTAGGATATTGTTCTCAGGTTTAATTGAAATACCTAGATTCTGGAATAAACAGAGCGTGCTCGTTTTATTCAGCCTGATTTTATTCTGTTGCAAGGTATGATATCAGAAGATTTTACAAAAGTATTCTGAGTCAGAACTCAATGTTCAAATGTCACCAAGAGAATGATTAATAAAGAAGTAAAAAAATACACTGTATACTATGATATAAATTAAAAAAATTGTTAAGACGAAAGTATTGTATTTCATTTACCCAAAGTAATTTGAATTTATAAAAGATTTTGTTAAATGTTTCATGTCATTCTTAAATGTCGCAATTACATTTAAATTATGTCAGAAATATAATAATTCAAAGCCATAAAATATCTGATCATAGATATTTAATCAATATTTTTTAATACTATTAGTTATACGTTTCAGTTTATCAGTTTCAAAATGAATGAATATTAAATAAAACTTACGTTTGCACATGAGATCTCACATCTGAATACTGTCTTTTTATGACTTCTTCAAAGACAATTTTCGGTTTCAAGAATGATGTAACATTTGTCTTATATTTATCATATTATTGTTTGAGTTTCCAATGAATCTCCTTTGCTTTAGCATACGACCCTGCAGTAATCTGATCTGTGACAAAAATTTTTTTCGTAATACGTACATATAGACATTTCATACTCTTTTTTCAAAAAAAAAGAAACACGTTTTTAGACGTTTAAAATACATATTATTTCTTGGTTTAAGAATTACAATTTTGTCTCCCTTATAAAGAATTATAGTCCAAGGATTAAGTTGTTTCTCCCTTATAATTGCGTTTATCTCCCTTGTGAATTTAATTTTGTTTTTCCGTCGGGAGTTGAAACAGTTTTTCTTCTCTTTGAAATTAAAATACTCCTTTTCTACCTTTGGACTTAAATCGTGTTTCTTTTCTCAAAACAAATTTGAAAAAAACGCTTTATGTGCGCTTATTAAATAAATAATTTATTTAACTAAAGAAGCAGGAGGTTTACTATGAGGTTCGACATAGACTTGAACGCCTATAGAACTACTGAAACCATAGTGCAAAGTTAAGCTTCGTTCAATCATTTCACCTTAAGAAAAATCACTTGCCTCTTTTTTATGTCATATAATTTATTATTAAAGTATATAATAATTTATATATACATACATTGCATGCCTCGACTCTACTCACCTTCATCAATGTCAATCCAAGTTCTCAAATATGAAACCAAACTCTAAAAATGGATGTTTTTATTGTCACTTTCTTATCGAATCTTATTCAATGAAATAGTTCACTAACTTTTTTTCTAATAAATTGTTACATTCTTAAATATTATTGCGTGTCATTTTGGAATGAACGTTATTTCTTATCGCTACGTCCTTTTATCAACAACCCAGTGTTTCGTTCTAAAACGTTTAAATTTAGATCAGCAATTGCAAGGTAAATTCTCCAACCTTGTCCTTATCTAATGGGCATTCAAGCGTTAATAAAAAAACTATTCCCTTTTTTAAGACCATAACCATGGGGCATTAATCTAAAGAAATGAAATTTATTTCTCGTTTAACTTATTAAGTAACTCACGCATCGTTAGTAGTTCAACTATTTTAGCAGTTTCGTAAAATTGTGTTATTTTTTCTGACTTCATATAAGTTTCCGCTTTAATCCATAGAAAATGGAAAAACATTGATTGTTCATAAATTGTTTATAAATTTTACCGAAAAATGTATACAAAATCAAAAAATATACACAATTTCATAAACGATGATTATTTTTAATCATTTACCGAAACGGAATTAATTCAACATTAAATTCGACATACAACAAAGAATTGAAAAGCGGTGAAAATATTTCGATAAATTTCAATTGATTTTCGAAGTTTTAAATAAAAAGTGATAACTTTGTTCTAATAATCGCAAAACTCGTGAGTTTCTCTTTTAGGGTTACTTCCATAGAATTAACTCTAAAAGCTATTGCCTTCCGCATAGATACATTCTTGAATCTCGTTTAATTTATCACGCATTACTTGAAACTAATATAATTATCTTCCGTTCGCTTATAATGCTGGCAAAGCAAATGAAAATAGAAACATGCGGATTAATAACTAAACCCCATTAGATATTCGCGATAAAGAGCGCTTTTCTTCGCCAAGCAATTTTTCACTTTTCACGATTCCCACGTGTTCATTTCGATTCAAGTTGACCTCGCTCAACTGACAGTCGGTGTGGATAGGTTGAATCTATGTATGCAACATCGTCTGAATTCACACCTACGAATTCGCATGTATTTATCACTGACCAAGACAATGTTTCTATGTGTTCGTTGAACGCAAGAAAAGACCAACTCGATAACATCGCAGAGTTCATTCTCAGGTCGTCTACAATAAATATACTGCAGACGATTTATATTAGATTACCTGCCGAATACGACGAATTTGATAACATGATTACATAATACAAGCCATACTAAAGCAATACGTTCAAGTTCTAAACTGAAATATATATCTGAGATTTATCTCAACCGGAAATGAATATCACGATTTCATCATTTTACAACTAAAGTAATTAATATATCAAACACTATTAATTAAGTTTATCAAAGATAAATAATGGAATGTAAAATATTCGTTGAACATTAAATTGAATATGTTTCTTATTATAAAAACAAAAGGTTTAAGTCATTGCACACGATAAGCGCCGCGAACCGTTGCATTACGGCGACTATAATTATATGCGTTGTGGTCATGTTTTAATTTCCAAAATATTTTGCAACAAATTAATTGTTACAAATCACGCGACATAATGTTTTGTCTAATTTGTTTGTTTGCTTCAAAAATGAGTTTAAAGATAAAAATAAAATAATGAATTTCAGCTTGTTATTACTCAGATGAGAGGAAAAAGCGTTTTCCATCCTCGGATGGAAAAACTGTAATAATTTTAGGAATAATTTTAGTCGAATTGAACAAAATTGTTATATATCGCTCAATGCCAAATACCGATTTTTCTAACTTTTCTTTGTTATTAAATCTGAGTACGCTTTTCAACATGATAAATAATGTCGAGAATATAGAAACATAAGTCTGTGTTGAACAAGTAGAAATTTTCCATCATTTTTGAAGTGGTTGAACTTGACGTCTTAGGTTTTATAGAGATTTATATAGCAAGAAGATTGATTTATATCCAACAGATGTGGCAATTAAACGGCTGTTAAAGTATTATTCGCAAATTCCTCGGTCATTTTAATTCTCTACACTATGTTCCGCGTGATTGCTGTTCTAATTAACATTGTGCAATATGTCTAATGTAAAGTCTACGATATTTGATTAACAATTGGCGTTATATTTAATCGCAGAGTCGCGGTAATACGTACAATTACGATATCCCGAGATAAACAAATGAAGTTGTTTTTACGCCTAAAATAATCAAGGAGGCGAAATGTATTTTCACAGACGATAAATGAAATCGGCGAAATCTACATAAGGTTTCTGTCAACTGTCAAACCGCTTGCGATAGCTGACAAAATCAATAGCTTAGCTCCTCCAAAGTACATATTTTTGTTAAATTAATTCCGCCGTTCCGAGCGTTTATCCGTTTCTCAAAGCGGTCGCGGTTATTATCGCACTTGCCATTAGGATCCGAAGTTTGTGAATTTGAATTTATAAACACTCGTTCGGAAATGAAAAAACTTTATTCAATTTAATACACATATGAGAGAAAGTTGTAACGCGAAAACGAGTTTTGCATTTTACGTTGTCCTCCGCATGAAGATTTGCATAACTTTCCTAAGAACTAATATCGTAACAAAAAACGCACAACTTTATTCCCTGAAAAGCGTTCACAAAAAATTGTTCGCAAACTTTATTGTGTCCTATTACGGCGATGCACATTTGCGCCGCTCGAGAACAAAACAAACATAAAGCGGATCGAAAATTGAAAAAATATCATAGCTGTCTCGCGCTTCGAGTTTGACGTCTGGCGTCGGGCTGATCAGTTTGAAGAACATTCTGGAAATAAAATCGAGAGGTCGTCAGACTCTGACAGCTATTTTTGAACGCATTTCCATGATCAATGTGACTTGTATCCTGACACTAGAAAACCATTGCTAATGCACTCTCACTCAGTCATGCGCGCGGCCATTCTTTTCGAGCACTGCACTGCAGATTTGTGTAACCACACATACTCTAAAGAGCCCCGGCAAAAAGCCTATTACTTTGCACTTGAACACATCGATCGCTCCTCCGCTTTATCTTTTTGAATATGAAGCTTTCCACTCAAGTCGCAATACTTTTTTTCGTTTGTTTTAGCGCGTCGCCGACAACCAATCTATATGAAAATATATTTGATGAGTGCTAGAGACGACGGAAAAATCAGCAAAAACTGTTCGACTTCTCGACAGACAGAAGGCCGGTTTACACTGACTCCCTTCGCTGCAGAAAGCAAAGTGTATATCGCGTGCTGGTCGTCCTGTCGTTCGCGTGTATTGGTGCGTGTTGATGAATTCAACGTGAACACGACTAAAATATCTTAATAGGCGCGAAAATGCGCAATTCATGTTCTTGTGATCTCAACTTTTTCACCAATCCTGTTTTCCGTTTTTCATCACACTTTTCGTATACATTTTGATATAACTAGATGCGAAAGAACTATGTTTCAGTTGAACACAGCATTAATTAAACGTGGAAATATACCTGTTTGAAATTTCAGATAAAGTGTTTCTTGAGCAAGTCGCTCTTTCAAATTACACGTTTTTCATGTTTTGTATTTCAACGCATTCGAATTAGATTTAAATAATCACATTTGATACCGAAATTCATTATTTCAAATGCACAAAATGTTTTACTGAAGGTACAACACAGTTTTTATTTCTCGTCTCATTTTCAAATCAGTGATCCTAAATGTATTATAACATAAGCTTCAAAAGAAGAAACAGTTGAAAATTACTTATATAAAATAAATGTCTACAAATTTACAGAATTTTTAAACAAATTAAAAATGAAATATGAAAATTAGAATAAAAGAAAACGCACCTTTTTATAGAAATAAATATAAAAGAGGTACAATGCCTATTATACACACATATAAATGTTTGAATAAATGTGTTGAAATGGAAGCAAAAAAGAAATAACACAAACGGACTTTTAAAACATCGGTTTACAACATACACGGCTTTAGCAACAACCTTGGAATTTGCATGGTCTTATTTTAATAGACTTGATATATGGATAATTGAAATAACTTAAATATTCCAAGAATCAGAATAATATGCAATAAATGAAAAATATATTATGATTTCTTGAATGATTCTTATTTATAAATAATGAAAACAATTTTTAAGATAATATACATTGATAAACTAAATTGAATAGTTTGAGTACGTTCAAGAATAATTGCGTATTTTCCCACAAAATGAGACACAAATACCTATTAACAGTCATCAATATCATATTCATAAAATATTTTAAAAAATGCATAACACCTGTTAGCAGGTGAATTCGTGATAAAAATAACATTTAATTTAATGACAGTATTATGTTTATTTTTCAATTTATTATAATTGATTTATCGTGTATAGAGATAAGATTTAATCGAAATAATATAATTATTAAATTGTTTTTTTAAAAAAAACATAAAATTTCTAACATTCATAAATTTATAAAGATTATTATTGAAATTTTATTACTACTCATTTTCATTAAGATGTATTTAAATTACATAAAAATGTATCATACTTAAAAGATACATTATTAATGAAGACTTTATGTCCAAACTTTCTTTTTTTGGATGTAAAAAAATCATGTCAAATTTCATTGCAGAATGTTAAGTAATAGATATTATGATTTTAAATTTAAGAATATACCTAAATCTTCATGAGTTAAGTATTTTATT
>JABFQD010000811.1:0-22139 GCA_022817045.1 Psix sp. ZL-2020 | reverse complement strand
ATATATTTAAAAAATTATATAAGTATTTATAAATGAGTAATTTATATTATAAATGCGTATTAGTATTATAAAAGAGTATCGTATTGAACCTTGAATACCCCAAAATTAGTAAAGTATCGATATATCACTAAAATCATTGTGACGTTTAAAAATACATCATCCATTCATCAGATTTAAAACAATTTAATATTAGGTATATTAGATTTAATATAACATTACTATAAAATAACTAATTTCAAATAAGTAGCAGTTTTTCCAAGTATTAAGTTAACCAATTTTCATATTTTGTTACGTTTTAAACTTAATATTTTTGGATTCGATATTTGTTAAGAAGAAATTAATTCTTAAATTTTGTATGCATAACATTTTTGAGGTGTTTGCAAATAAATGTTTTAGTCCGTATTTTTTAGATTAATTTTTATTGCTGTTTCTTTTTTGTATTCAAGTATTTTGTTTTAGACGTCATTTCCTGTAGTGCCACGAGCTTCGGAGTCCAAGATTATCTGAAATCAAAAAAATACTAACTACTAATATCTTCTATCCATGATTTTGCAGTCAATAGTATTAAGCATGCGAACCTTCAGAGAAAGTAATCGAAAGGGTTGAAGTAATAATTTTTTTCTGTGTAAAACAGTAATCAAGAATTACGATTGAAATATCTTGATATTCAAAACAGAGTTAATGTAAACAGTTATTCATACCATAGACTTTGAAAACCATTTCAAACTCAGGGTGCATAAAATTTTGGTAAGAATATTTTGTTCATATTTTGTGACACTTCATTACAGTTTCATATAATTTCAGAATAGAGCGTTTTGTTTGTAAATTATTAAATGCTCTTAGTAAATTTCGAAGTTAATCTTTTAAATTAAGAATCATTATAGACAGTCTAATATAATGGTTTAACTTAATAGAATGAGTAAAAGATGAGAGTGCTTACATTAAATTTGCCAAGAAGGAAACTAGGGTGCTAAATATCGAATGAATAAACCTAATGAGTGTAAGATCACTTCGCGTGTTCATAATCAAACAACATTTCAATGTTTACTTAAGGTTTTTCTAAGACTTTCACTTCTTAACTAAAATTTCTTTTTATATGAATTCTGCCGTAAAATTATTTTTAATTGTATTATTTGTCACTAAAATTAAAAATAATTCAAATAAATAATTTTATAATCAAAGATTTCATTCAATTATTCTAAAAACTCATTTGATATATTAACATCTTATAGAATAATATCAAGTAAGATAACAAAAATTATTCGAGTTTTCTAATATAGATCAGCGTAATGAAAATAATTATAATAGATAATGTTATGAAATAAATTATTATAGAATGATTGTAAAGGAAAGTAAGTAATTCAATGAGTTTTATTTACAATAATATGCATATATTTACACATACTACTTGTAGATACATAAGAAAAGAATGGTAGTAAGCGTATACGCGCGCGCTACATTCAACGAGAGATATATACATTTATAAAAAGTTTCAATTTATCACTCGTAGAATATTAACGCCATACCCTATCAAAGGGTTGGATTAAAAATTATAATAGTATAAAATAAATTAAACATTTAACACGAAGTATTTTTCAAGATGGATAAGGATATTTATGGCTTTTGACAAAATATTGTCATTAGCATGACATACTGTCAAGTCGTCCAAATACATCTGCACAAACATTACTGATGCACACAGTCTGGCTTGATACAGAAAATTTGAAAATTAAAACAACGCACCCGCATTTCCGCCATACAATGTTATAACGAACAAACATTACTTGTAGAGCCGATCAATAAAGAAAGACTTCTGTTCTCATAAGTTAATTTTGTTTGTATACTTAACTTAACCGTTTATTATAAGGAATTTTATGACAACGAATCAGTTGCGAATACAAAATTATTATGACAATTGTTTTATATGATGACCCTGAACATAAGTTTTAACGTTAATATTCGAGCAATTTTAATGATAATTTAGAATCTAAATCGTCCTCAGAAAATATCAACGATGAAACACTTTCGATAAATATAGAAATTGTAAAACGTTACAATTGTATATAAGATTAATCAAATGACCTTAATGTTGCCTTCAGCAAATATTAACGTCAAGATCGCAGTAGTGTTCACTGATGACCCCAAAGGTCATCTAGTGATAGCATCCACTTTCATTCGAGCCTACGGCCAGAAAAAGTGACTTTGTGCATTCTTCTGGCATTGAATATTTACAGTATCGTCGTGATAGAGTGAAGTAGTTTCTGCTAAGCATCTTCGTTACTTTCTCCATAACCAGCAAATCGCATCCACGAAGAACGCCATTATACCGGTTCTGTCCTGAGCATCTTCCTATTCAACTTTTTATTTGTTGTATATGGTTACAATTTCCTTCTCATTTTCTTTACACTGGTTCAACGACTCAGAGGATACTTGAGTAGTTTCTCGCAGTTTGCATTACAAAACGATTTAATATATATTAAACATTAACTTTGGCACATTGAAATAAATATGTACTTGAAACAATGTATAGAATTACCGCTCACACATTCCAAGGAAAATTATCCACTATAAGTGTATGCAAAACAATAATGTCATACTCAAAAATACAAAATTCACTTATAGTTATAGTGCGTATAGCTCACATTTGATACAACTGAAGTTTATGTGGCGCATAATTCTTTCATATCGAAAGTACTGGTCTACTTACATGCTTAAGCAGTAATGTGGTAATCGGTTGACGAAAATTGTTTGATTATCATTCAAGTATAAACGTTGAAATCGATTAGACTTTCTCGGTTTAATATACGAAGACTGGTGAATCTTTATTGAGATGTTTTGTTGTCTGTTTTATCTGACTGTTTATTCGATGACGAGTCACTGTTGTCACTGTAGTCATTACTTACAAAGAGTGCAATTTTTTCTTTGTCTATTTTTTCAACAGCCTTATTATTACTTACATTAACGGAGGCATTACTTGTCTGACGATCAACGTCTTTCTTTACTTGGGATCTATAATTTGCATTTTCATCACTAACTATTGCAGAACTTGCGGAGTGATGTAAGTCTGAAGAATATCCTTGTTCAATCGCTCGATTCTGATCGAGTCCTTGAAATTGAATGGGTCCATTTTGTTGCGGTTGTTCAATTGCCGCAATAATATCTTGTAAAAGATCATTCGACAAAAGTTGTTCATGTCTGATAGTTCCGTCCGAGTTTTCTGTTCCAAGACCGCCATCAGCAGGTTGAATCTGAAGAGTGTACAATCCTCTGGACCCTTGTATTTGAAACCCATCAGATCCATCTGTAGCTTGGGCTAATGTGAGAGTTGGATGACTTGCGAGAGCTTCAATACTAGATCCAAAGTGCTTTGCTTCTGCGTATCCTTGTGATGTAAGAGCACTTGTTGCAACCTCACTTGATTGTTCAGAAGCAGATGAAGCATGTGTATTAGCACTAGCTTGATCTGAATCTTCAAAAGTTATTCCAACTGGGTTGCCATAACTGTCTTTTAAATTATTTTTTTGTTGCTCATTATTCTCAAGTTCAAGTTCATTAACAGACGGAGCTTTATAATTTTGTTCAATAGAATCTTCAGACACTTGCGACTGAGCACTTTGTTCTATATTGCCTAAATTTTGATTATTAGAAACGAAATTTCCAGAACTAGGCAAATTTAATTGAGAAGAGTGATCCAAGAAATTGCAGCTATTTTCGAAACCAAATAAGCTAGATCCAGTTAGGGGTGTACCATAAATGTTTGGTAAACCAGCGTTTATGTTGTTGTACAAGTTTCCTGGAGCTCTTAAAACTTCTGGAACCAATGGAGCCACTGGTCCAAAATTAGGAGCACCGTAAGTTAACAAGGGAGTAGGAGTATTAAAGTCACCAAAAGAAAGAGGTGTTCCATAGTTTACATTTGGCGCAGCTAAAGCAGATAGGCCTAGATTGTTTTGACTTTCGAAAGACGCACCATTACTATGAAAATTTACAGGTGGTGATAAGTTTGGTAATTGTGGTTCAACGGGAGGACCGTAGTTTTTCTGTGGTTTTCCAAAGTTTACATTTGGACCTGGTGGAATGAAACGATTTAAAGCAGAAAACATACTACTAGGCACTGAATCTTTAAATTTGATAGGCGGACGAGGTCTTGGAGGAGTATTATGATCGGCTAATGTTGGCTGTTGTGGACGAATACTTTTTCCATTAAAAAAATTACCAAATTTTCCATATGAAGATCCACTGTTAAAATAGAAGCCAGGTCCGCGATTACCAGGGCCTTGAGGTGGAGTTAAGGAAAGTCCATCATTCTGAACAGATGATCCATGAGAGTTAAAAGGACGTGGTGGAGCTGAAGATGGTAATAATTGTTGGGGCTGATTAAACTGTACCGGAGGTAAATTTGGAAGTTGTTGTTCAGTAAAATCACCATGATGTCCGCCAGATAAATTATCTCCCACTAAAGCATTAGGTACTGGCAGAGTTTCTGTATTTTGACGCGCTGAATCGAACCCATTGTAATTTGAATGTTGATTAATCTCTGTGTCACCAGGCCCTTTACCGACATGTAAAGGTTCTACTTGAGGTAATTGCGGTGGTGGTAAGCCATTTTCGCTGTCTGGGGCAACGGAAAACTTGAAATTTTGAGCGTCTGGATTATTTAATGGAGCGCCATATGAATCACTTGGAACATTGACTTTACTTGGATCTGCAGTGTTCAAATTTAGTGGTGGTAGTAAAGACTGATCAACATTATTAGTTGGTGGTCCATAAGTATCAGCTGGAGGTCCGTATGATTGAGCAGAAGGGCCATATGTATCAGCTGGAGGTCCTTGGATATTTTCCGGTGGGCCATAAATTTCTGCAGGAGGTCCATAAGTGTTAGCCGGTGGGCCTTGAATTACATTAGGTGGTCCATATGTATTAGCTGGTATAGCTTCCGAATTTTTCTCCGGTGGTCCATAAGCGTTTGAAATTTCAGGATTCTTCGGAATATTTATGTTTCCAGCTATAGGCTGCCATCCATCATATTTTATATCAGGAGGTGTTGGTGGAGCAGGTACACCAGGAGGTGGAGGCGCTGGAATACTTGGCAATGGAGGAGCAAATTGTTGAGAGGCTGACGGAGGTCCATATTGACTTTGAGGTACTGGTGGTCTGTATTGGTTTTGAGGAGGACCATATTGATTTGATGGCAATGGAGGTGGCCGATATTGATTAGATGGTAATGGAGGTCCATACTGGTTTGATATCGCTGGTGGTGGCCCATATTGATTATGTGGAACGACATATTCTTTATGTGGTACATTGAAGGAAGATGGTTTTGACACTGGAGGGCCATATGCTTCTAGTGACAAAGGAATTTGAGGACCACTTCCGAGTTTATTAAAGTTCGGTGGTCCATATTTAGGTTTTTGTTGCCTGAACGAAGAAAATGGGAATGGAGGCCGACCTAATTTCGGAGGACCATATCTTTGTTTTGGAGGTCCATATGTCGGTTTTGGTGGTCCTGATGGTGGCGCACCATAAGTAGGTGATGGTTGTGTAAATGGAATCGCTGGTTTCTGAGGAAGAGGTCCATTATAAGACGAAGAAATTGGAGGAAGTTGTTCTGGTGGCGGTGGCGGATATTCTTGTGGCGGCCGATAATCACCAGTTAGTTCTGGAGGTCCATATACTGGTGGTGGATTATTCACATTATTATTAGGAGGGCCATAAGAATTACTAATTCTATCTTCAGCGGTATGTGAATCTTCTTCTTTAACTGATGTTTCTTGCTGTTCCGACGCCTTATTTACAACAGCACCAGAAAACGAAGATAATAGTAATACACACAGTAGTCCTAGTTCCATCTGAAATTAAAATAATGTTTTGGTTAGAAACTTATTATATTGCTTTAACGAGTATAAGAGTCTACTCAAGAGTCTCTACTTATTATTGAAATTTGATAAACTGTAATGAAATTATTTAGATTGCTTTAAAAATCACCTACATCAAACTATTTCACTTAGTTTTTATTTACTGTGAATAATAATTTTTTTGTGTTATAAAAATTTGTCTTCTGTCTTATATTTTTCTCAATGATGTTAATAATTGTTATTTACATTTCACACTGTGCAAAAATTACATATAAATAAAATAAACATAAAACCACAAAGTCTTGGTATAATGTTTAGCCTTATTGTTCTGAGTTTAGTAATATAATATTTTCACCTTCAATATAGACACTGTAGAAAAATTATAACATAAAAATACATAAACGAAAAAAATTACAATTGACATTTTCAAACTTCTTAAATTACTTTGTTACATATTTTAAAAATGTTAAATAATATTAAATCACAGTCTTGGTAGAATACTCGTTTCCCTTTGATCAGAACAACAGAATAAGTGAATATTATTAAGCAAAAGTGAATATGGATTTTCGAACGAATTAATTCAGTAACGATTCAATGCAGTAAGACATGCAACACTATTATTGATTCAGAATATAGATATTATTTTCATGATTATTCTATCTTTAGAGATACCATAGTAAGTAGTCATTTAATTTAAAATTATTGATCTACGTTATGAAGAATATAATCTCCTCCATCTCTATTCACTTATTCAGTGTCTTATAAATTGATTAAATGTGCCATGTTTGTCACAAGAACATTGTAAAAGTTACTAGTTCCGCACATATTAACGATGTAGACTAAAATCTCATTGCAGAGATTCTCACAGTGAGAATTTATCACCGCTCACATAGTACCAATCCAAAGTCACACGACGAAATTGTGTGAGTGCTCATCAATTTCACGTGCAAATTATGTAAACCCGCATTATTTAGTCTACTACCGCTATTGCACTAATAGCACATGATGCAAGAAACTCACGAAGAAAAAAAAATTGAAAAGGGATGAAGTCAATTTGAATTTTTTATAAAAAAGAATCTTAAAACAATTAGAGAAGTCTAATTTAAAATTTATATTATTTTATGCGTTAGATATTCTGAAAAATCTCACGACAGATGATGATTGTCATTAATTCGGCTGCATGGATATAAACGAAAAGATATACCTTTTTAAAATCTGCAATGAAAGTTATTTAGATATAAATAAAAAATTTTTACGAAATTAAAAGTCAACAAAAACGTTAATTTTTTGTTATTTGTTTTTGCATTTCAAAAAAAAACAAAAAAATAATAAATTAGAAATTAATTCAGATGTAACAAAACTTTATTGTGAATTTATTAAAATATAAAGAAAATTGCATAGCATCTATATTTTAAATACATAAAAGGACGAAAAAACTCTAAATAGTTATTCTTTGTAGCATATAGAATCTTTGAGAAACAAATTTATTCATACATGCATTGTTAGATATTCGACTTCTCAGAATAAAACAATGAGTTTGTAAATGCATATTTAGGGATGAGCGAATCAAACTTCAGAACCAGAATAGTAAATCTATTACAATCATAAGAAAACAAACAATTTTTACTTAAAAAATTAAGGAAAAGAGAAATAGTCATTTTCAAAACCATACAAAATATTATGAAATTATTTAATTCGAAATTAAACTAAATTTTATTCATAGAAACATAATAGATAAAAAATATTTAATATAATATATACATTTGTATACAGTGAAAAAAACATGTAATAAAGAGTACTATACCAAATTACATTTAAGATTTATCGTGCCACATCTACAAAAATATTACACAAACTTCTTTTAATTATCACTATAATTATAGAAAAGTTTTCTATGTGATATAATAAAAATTACCATAACAAATATTAAAAATTACACAAATTTGAAGTAAATTTATTCAGATGAGGCACGATGCGTCTTAATTTCTATTTAGTGTAGTAATTTTTTCTACGATTTCAATGAATTATTATTCAGCTATTTTTCCGTGTATGTTTAAATACAGTAGAATAATTCCGTCAATTGAAAATTCAATTTATATATCTCAAAATATATTATATTTAATTTAGTTTTCATCGATAAATAATGAATAACTAATAAAATTTTTGATTGACTTACTCACGGACAATATTTCTAAATACATTATTTTCATTAAAACCTATAGAAATATTCAAGAATTTCATTTACACTATGAATCTTTGAACGTAAGTGTATTAGCTTACTCCATTATTTAAAAATTTGTCAGCTCATATACCACGGTTAACTGGCCATTCTTAACAGTACATTTTGAAAACATATCAATCATCAGGTGTAACAAATAAATTTAGTTTTTTGAAAACTAGTCCATTTATCTTTTTCCATCATGTTATAAGAATTTGTTTTGATTGAGTTGTCAAAAATTTATCAACCCTTGAAAATTAAAAATTCAGATCAACATAAAAATATGTTAATTATTAATTAAAACTGAATCGAATTTGATGAGGGGTAATAGCCGGACCATGACGAAATAACTCAAGTTTCGTGAAACGTCTCTCATTGTGTCAACGTCAGTGGCAAACGTCAACTGACCGGTAAGTAGGACAGCAGCAAGGATGCAAGGCTCGAATTATACTTTCTCCGTACAGGAGAGATACCTCCATAAGAGGCAATGACCAAACACGCATCATTATAATCCTGCATTCTGGATGCAACGCTAAATATCGATGATTCGCAGGTTGAAAAGTAGCATTTGGCATGTCTTACGTTCTAATCAGTAGTTACAAACTTTTTAAAATATTAACGAATTTAACTTGTTATTTTTTCCATTAAATGACGCATAACAGTTACTACACACATTTTGTTAACGTATTACCCTCTTCACTTTCGCTATAAAACTCTTTCCATTTTTAAGTAAAAGATCACGACTAGAATTCATAAATTTTTGAAAATTATATTTTAAGTGAAAACAACAATCAATGCACGACTATTGCACACAAAGCTATCCATTTGAAACGGCTTATAGTTGAGATCAACACACACTAACTGAACCTAATAAGAATATCTAGCTGAAGTTGAAAGTTGAAAATTTTTCTAATCTCAAAACAAGTTTATGACGTAGTTGATAATGTTAAATTATGTCAGAGACTATTTCTCAATTACCAGTAGAAAACCTTGCAAGTGATCGGACAAGATACAGATTCACAATATATTGAACCTTACAACTCGTGATATTAAATTCGACATGGGTCAAGGATTAGAACCCTTTCGTCTCACTTTCCGGTATTCTCGAAAAAAATCAATAGAAAATCTAATATAAATAAACTTCGTCATAAGTGGTAATTAAGAAACTAGTCGATTTAATGTGATAATTAATCAACAGAAGAAATTTTTATTAACCAATGATGCTGATTTATACTATATAACATTTGAAAGTTTCATGAGCAATAGTTTGAAAATTTCCCAGGAATCACAATCTGTGTTCCGTATTTCTATTATCTGTTTCCAAATTATAAACTCTGTAACGCGTGCTGATAATTATAAGTTTCAGTGCAAACATTTTATTGTAGCAATGCTATGTGGGCGTCCGGGTAGGAAGCAGCTCGTTACATGGAAGTGCAACGAAGTGAAAAAGTGGCTGCAGACTAGAAGCAGCGTCGTAATGATGCATGAAGTTCATCCATCAGGTCGATTTTTTCAAGCAACGAAGCCCGTATAAATCCCCGCCATCGGTTCATCCCGTGTAAAGTGATTCACGTGCTACCTTGTATGGCCAAGCACAATCGCTCGATCCGATAAATTACAAAACGATCACGTGTGAAAATTTGTTGGCTCATATTTAAATGCAAACCTATTTAAGTCGACTCAATGTCGCGTGAATGGAAAACGTAAACTTCAATAGTTAGATTGAAAAACTTTTTTGAAGACTTCTACGAGATCTCGCTTGAATTTGACGATGTCATCGACGCTGCAGCCATAAACAACCTCACCAGCCATAAGCGTTTGTCTTAATCTCTGGCAATGACATTCACATTATGGCTCAGACGTAACGACCGCATACGAAGCTGTAATAGCAGCGATTGATTCCAATATACAAATCCTATATAGACGACCGACCGTTATAGCATTGTATTTGTTTGATGAGCCATTAACAAAATAAATATATACGATTTAAAAATGCTTCGGAAATTCCTTCAAAATATTAATTATTTAAAGAAAACTTTGGAAAGTTACAAGAAGTTGATTAAACATATATTCCAAACAGGTTTCGAACTCGGAAAAATATAAAACTTTCAAACAGGTATTGCACAATGTGTTAAAATTTTTATTATAAGATATATTTGAAATGTAAATTCTCGTTTTCTAAATTAAATTTGTGAGTCTATGAATTCTAGATAAACACACTTTTTAGTACATTTCAACTTGTGTAATAAATAATATTTTGTTCAGTCATACAAAATTATTTTTGAATCTTGGTCAGCCTTGATGATGAGTACAAATCAAGGAATTCTAATTGTTGATATCCTTTACTTGGATAAATGTATTATACCAAACGCTAATTTCACAGAAGTTTGCGTGTCACTCTTATATTATACAAACATATATATCACGTATGTATTAGTTGGTAGCAGGTCGTGCCACCGGCGCAATAGACCATTTGACTAGGTCAAACGATTGTTCATTCACGCACACCCCAACAGTTTATGCACTGGCAAAATTATGTTGGTTTGGTATCATAGAATTGGATTCCAGATACCATAAGATATGCGGAATTTCACATCTCTTTAAGGTAAGTGCTGAAATTATGTTTGACTATGAATGCCGTCTCCTTAATGAAAAGAAGTGACATTGAGAGAAAAAGATCGTATGTGACCACATTACCTTAAAACGACTGCACGTTTTACGCCCAATTCGCGTTAAAACAAATAAAAACCTCTAACCTCCCACAGCAACCTATCAAGCAAGTACTTATGTTTCTTTATTGTTGGGTTTAATTGTATTCTGACATATTATAAATTACTCGTATTTTTTATGCAATCAATTTTTTAAGAACCAAAAACATATTTTAATTACAACACTTAATTCACATCGATATGATTTTCTAATGGTAATATTATTATATTTGTCTATTAAAAAATGAATTTAATCAAGATGAAATGATCTTCATTTTATAGAATCAGTTTATTATAAAGTCAATTGATTTATTATTAGTTATGAATACAACCGAAGGCGATTTGCATTTTGGATTGAATTACTTCCAATTAATTAAATTATAAATAATTAAAAAAGTCCGACGCTCCGACTTATTTAGTTGGCAGCAGTTAATCATTTCGTTTCCTTCCGCGAGTCTAGACTGACGTCCCACTTCCCCTCAACATTTCGCTTTCCAACTCACGATCATACAATTTATTTTTACTTCTATTGCTCATTCTAAACCACAAAAGAGATTTGTTTATGTTTTCCTTATCTATGCATTTTCGGTGAACTGTTGCTACTCCTGTAACGAATGTCATTGTCAAACAAGTGTTCACAGAACTGACGGTCATTTCGGTTCCGACTATTCGTCCTCTAATTTTCTTATCTCAGAGAAACTTATCGAAAGGCAATAACGTCGAAAGCAAAGGGATTAGGTATGTAGAGCAGGGTAAGTTAGACGAAGCACCGGATTAGCGGCTATCGTCGAGACCGATAAGAAAACCGGCAATTACTTAATCTACAGTCAGGAATCGTCGAGTGATTATCGGTAATGAGTGCGCTTTGAGTCTCGTGTGTCGTGCTTCCAAAGAACTGGAACTCACGAGACCTCTCATTAGTAAATGAGATTTATTCGTAGCCGGTTGACGACATACGTTCCTTCCGATCGATTCTTGACAGAAATATCATATAGCATGATATTACTGTGGTAATTGTATTTTATAGAGATTACCTCTGTTGAATGTTGACAATACTGTTTTAATTTACTTTGATTCTATATGAAAGAAACTTGAGAAGTTGTTATTTGAATACTAGATTGTTTAATTAAATATAACATTTATAAATCAATACCACAAAAAATATACTCAGAATGTATAGAGATTGAACGTTATTGATTGCAAAATTTTAATATTTCGTTTATTTATACAAGATAAGAGTTTTCAGTTTGTGTTGTAAATTCACAACACAAACACATCATCATTAATATTGTTTTAATTGGATAAAATTACAACGGTCTCAAAAATAACTTTCCAAAATAACCATTTTGCAACGATTCACCATTACATATTGAATTTATATCTGCGGAAATTTATCGATTCACTCT
The DNA here is from genome assembly GCA_022817045.1 of Psix sp. ZL-2020. Lineage (NCBI taxonomy): Eukaryota > Metazoa > Arthropoda > Insecta > Hymenoptera > Scelionidae > Psix > Psix sp. ZL-2020. Next base: position 9,952 of record JABFQD010000811.1, on the reverse strand, counting down.
ACTCCTAATTCGGAAATGATCCTACTTCAAATAAAATAAGGTATTTTAGCTCTCAAATTGTGACTTTCACTCAACGATACTTCCTCATAATTCAGAAGTCGTAATTTTAAAATTAATAATGCATTATTCGCTTTCGTGGATATAAAAGATAAAAAATTAATCGTAAATTAAATTTACACCTGACATATCAAATTGTGTTATTCTTCAACTTCCGTGAAAAATTGAATACAAATGTCTTCTGAAATCATTAACTTGGTTAATTGACATTTGTAAGTCGTAAGGCAAATTTTCTTTAAATCACTTGAGAAAAAATATTCAATTGATAGCTGCATCGCAACGTTTCAACAAGCATTAATTACGGTTGTTTTCTATGCCTTGGAATGTGTTAGAGTTCAACATTTTTATTTCTATACAAAATCTTATTTATAGTAAACAATTGCAGAAACTCGCTTTAGTATTAGAATCTTGGTATCACAATGTATACTTTTGAATGAACAAACATTTGAAACACACAATTTGAATGAATTACATCTTTATACATAATGTTTGACTTCACCATTTTTTTCAACAACTGCTGATGTTAATTATTACTGTCACCATAGAAATCAAACTAATTAAGACTTTGTAAATTCTGAACAAGGTAAACAGAACTATAGTCAAGTGAGATTCTATCATAGTACTGATTTATGTAATGCACACAAGTTAGATTACAAGTATTTAGTGAAAAGTACATAGTTATTTACAAACTACAATATTATTTGCACAATCATTCCTTATAATATAAGTTTCATATTGAGATTCTTCAAATATGCACAATATTTGTGTTTCTTTCAAACATTTAACTTTTCAACCTTTATCTAAGTACGCCCATGAATTTGATAACACTTTTTATTCATCACTAATATCCAATTAAGAAATGTCCATAAAATTATATGTAAATGGTCCTAAAGTACCTTGAACTTGACCATGGCACTGGTTTAATGAAGTGGTACGCGGTACCGCACTCCAATCCAAATCAAACGAATCAATGCCCGTCTTGATTGAAAGACGACGAGACCGCAGAAATGAACGAACGTTTAATCACAGCACTCTTGGGCATGAGAAGTTCGCCAGGGTATCGGTTCACACGTATATCTAACGTTTATCACGTCTCGCGCACCATCCTCGCATACGGAGCACGTGCCCGGAGCAGTCGCACGTGGTGATCACTTAAAAAATGTTCGTCTCAAAGCGATACCTCAGCTTATATAGACTCCGTCACGAGAGTGGTCTCCTAAACAGCTTGCTGAGACCAGCCGCCAGGTGGAAGAATTGGGAGAGGAGTCACAATAAAGAGAGACAAGCGAAGAGAGGGAATCATCGTGAGAGGGGATTCTCGCGTATGCGACGATGAAAAAAAAGAATTCTCTCGCCGGAGAAAGTAGGCTAGGCTGGTGCGCTCGGAAGAACCTCCGAAGATGCAACTCTATGCAACGTGCGACTCTGAATCTCATACATGAATTTCGCTCTTATCAGCGAATTGTAGCACGTGCCAAACGCAACATTAAATCAACTTCTACTTACCAATGGTTGTACAACCAAATTTTTTGCACTTGACACGTACCACCGACACTATAAGCAGATTTTTTTGGCTTTACAATAATTTATCTTTCAATCGAATTTTCACTTGGACGGACTTAAATAGTACACCATTTCTTCAAAACATAATCTTCATTCAATTTTTTCACAAGTCTAATAAATACAAAATATCAAACTGAAATTATTTGGTTCGTCATAAAACCTTTGATCACGCAAAATGTTATTTGTCTTTTCTTTTGGATTTCTTTCATCGTTCTTATAAAATCTTTTTCAAGTCAAGCTTTCAGTATTTCCATTGCTCTTGTAATTAGTTTTAAAGTCATGTTTATAGTGTTGAATTCATATATCAAAATATTTTTGACACTTGTAATGAAGATTAAATACATTCACAATTGATGAAGTGGATATTCACTTCAATACAATCTGTTCCATCAGTTATGTCGCTTTCGTTAGGCGTTATACGTGAAGTTAGAAAAGGTTTTTACACTTAGTTGGCGTGAAATGTTAATGCCTGAATTTTACGTAACTTAGTTCGAAATAATTAACAATGGTTCTCCAATGTATTGTTATCGCTTTTAAATTTCAATTTTTCGCCATTATCCATAATTATCACTCTGCGCTCAGAAACGAGCGTACTTACTCTTTATTTCTTCCAAACACTTTCTGTCGTAATCTTACCACATGCTCTTGAACTACTCACATTTCAAAAAGCTTTCTGTGGTTTCCAGTTCAAATTGTTTCCTAAAATTATTTATTTATTTATGAATTATGTAATATTCATGAATTCTTGTTAGTCCCCATTAAGACCACATCGAAGTGAAATCGAGAATGAAAAATAAAAACAATTTTTCTTAGGTTTTTTAAAAAATCGCCAATAGTATTTTGCTGTGAACATATGCTAATGTATAGAATTACTGAAAATCTAAAATAACTATCACAAATCACAAATAAATTTTACTGAAAATTACATGAAACTCTAAATGTTCAATACTAAGATCAATTTTGCTTGATAAAATGTTTTCTTAGGTGACAGCGGTTTACAATATGCCACTTCTAAAATAGAAGTTGAATTAAAAAGAAATGATTGTAAGATTTATCGTGGCACATCTTGCATTGATTAGAGTTATGATGTAATGAATTACGAGAATTGTTTTGTACATCAAGAAACAATTAAAATTAGATTTCCTAATGAATTGATCAACCGACAGATTATGTTACTATCGTTTATGAATAAATTTAAGATTCATAACTTAGATACACAGAAAAAATTATATGGACATGACATTCAGAAAATGAATATCATACCGAAGAAAAATAAACATAAATATTGATCTGAAATTTTCTTGCAACAATTGTTTCGTTTATTTCTCGAAAAGTTATGTATTGATAAAATAAATTCGATTATTTATACATTTATGTATACTGAAGTAAACATTGATTGGCATTTTCAAATGTTTATCTATCAATTTGAATTGAATTTCAATTTATTGAATTAATTTCTCTACATAATAAACATTTGATGAATTAAATGAAACAAATTATGTCATGGTAGTAATTTTAGTTTACAAAACGTTATTTAGTTAATTTTCGATAAACGATTTCTCGGCGGCGGAAATGAAGCTTCTATACTTTGTAGAAATTTACATAAATCTTATAATTAGTAAATTGATATAATTATTCAATACCACAGACATCTTACAGTTATTTAATATGATTTCCTGATTTTGGTTATGTAGTCAATCCCATATTCCAAAATGATATTCAAAATGAAAATTTAGTGGTTTTTACAAACCATTTAATTTACGGTCATAAATTGCAAATAACTATTCTTTGTGAATGGTAGATTACCAAGTGAGTTTTAAAACTACAGCTGTTTTTCATTCGCATAACCCATTGCCATAATAAGAGTTACACTTACAACTTCACACAATTTCGTAATTGTAAATACCTCTTAATTCTTTGCATCAAAAGATACATAATTATTTTTACGATGTAAGCTAACAAATATGCGTGATAACAGATCAAACTTTTACAAAGTTAATGACCAATAATTTTCATTTAATCTTGGAGAAACAAAAAACAGAAGAGAGTCATAAATAAGATCGATTAAATATCGAATCTTTTAATCCTTATTACACATCTGCACCATGAATGGAAGCGATAAGTTAAAATTACGTACAAAACATTTTTTTTCAAAAACGAGTCCTCGAGATCACGGTAATGCTATGAATTATATGAAAGTTAACGACATTAAACTATTCCAAGACAGTGCATTAGAAACAGTTGCAATTACGCAACGAGCACATTGCAATCACATTCGAACCAAATTAAGCGCAAGACACAAATGGGCTCCTAGATTCACGGATGATCCTCCTGCAATCACAATTCGCTACATTGCTCTACATATAGAAAGCTATTCGATACCACGTATGCGATCGATATCTTTTTACAGCCCGTCAAAGTTGAAACTAATATCTAGGCATGTGTTCCTCTCGTTAATCTAATACCGATTTATATTATATTCGTGTTTCGTACGAACAAATACAAAATATTGCAAACCATTACAACAGATTTTACTTAAGGGAAAATTACATTCACACTGAAACAAAAATTGTAAATTTTTGATGATCGGTGAAGAAAGTTGCAACGCCTTTGAGCAAGCAGCTCCATTAAGTTGTAACAATTCGACTAAAAATCTAACTTTATTTGATTATTCAAATATTGCGGGTTGAAACAAACTACGTTGATAATCTATTAACAAAACATTAACTTGGGCAAAAAATCACATTAGTGTCGTAAATAATGCATCGACTTGATGCTGCCGGGCAACCATATGAATGTGCATTATTCAAAGACGTTGATGTTCTCGTCCGAAACTTGGACTTCTCGGAGCATCGAATCTGTTTCTCGTTAAATTAGATCCTGACGAGAGTCCGGAAATCCGTAACTAAACCCAAGGAAAATTAATGACGAGGTGAAAACTCGAATTCGACTAAGTAATTCATTACGTCAAGCTAATTCAACCCCGTAGCTTAATCTGCATCGAAAAAGTATTTAAAATGGGTACGCTCTTCCGACGACACGATGCATATAAAGTTTTATCGTCTCCAATAGCTCGGCAGTGCCGCTTACATTTTTGTATTTAATGTACTCGTATATTCAAGAGAAATGGATAAAAATTAGTATGAAAATTTCCGCTGAATATTTAATTATAAATTACAGCAGTTTCGACACGCCACGGTTACAACCAACGTAAATCAAGCCGATGCTTGTGATTATGTGCCTTTTTCCTCTTCGGTTTATACTGTGTATGCTTAAGAAGCGCTCCACTCTATCCACGTGACTTTGTATTAATTTCATATTAGCAAATTTATAAACACGGATTTAGGTCTGATTTGATTAGCTTTCCTTTTCGTACGAAACATTGCGCAACATTTTGATAATCGTGAATAATAAATTATTATAGTATAGAGTGAGACGCAGAAGTGCGCTATAAGTTCCGCAACTACTTAATTTGTTCAGTAATAAATTTACATCAGTCAAGCAAAAACTTATGCGAGCCGCGAATCAATGAGCCATAACGGGCCTACTCATCAGTTATTAAATATGTTTAATAACAGCACGCAAACACATTTCTCCTCCAAATTGCGACATTTTCATATACAAAATATACATCTACTCATCATCTTAATGTTATACCTTTAAACTATCACACCATCGTTATTCCATTTTAGATCCCCCTTATATCGTATTAGCTTCGAATCAGTCACTGTTTGAATTTGTAATAAGATCAACATCTACTGTAACAAATTCATAACCATTTATAATAAATTATTCTAGTCGTTTAATCATAAAGCGATTATCATTATTCAGTTGATAAGTAAAAGTATGGGATGAAGCATTGATATGTAAATAAGTTTAAGGTGCCGAAAAGTCACACTAGAAAATATTTAGTCCTGATTTACGTGACAAATAGTCTAGTTAGTGAAAAAACAGAATTCAAGTTTGCTTCATTTAATATGAAAAGATTCCGTACGAAATGAAAAAACTTTTCATAAATTCGAAAGTCATAGGATAAATTTCAAGCCCGCTTTTTGATACTCCTCATAATATGTTTTGATGACTTTCAAATCTGAAATGATCTTCTTTCGTTTTCAGACAGTTTTCCATTTACGTAACAGGTGAATCATAGAGTGAAAGAGCAATTACAATTACGCAACAGAAATTGACATTTAACTATGAAAGTGAAAAAATCGTATCACAGTATTTATTTGAATAATTGATATTACTTGGTTTATGAAAGAACTAATTCCAAGAAGGGAGTCACTCTGCAGTAACCGCTAAGACAAAGTTTTAATTTTATTTGATTATTAATTAGATGGACTGGAAAAACCAAAGTTAATTGACCAGAAGTAAAGGCTTCTAAAGTGTTTTGAATTAGTTTCCATTATGAAAAATGTGCAAACTTATATTAAAGAAAATAAAATGCTCGAAACTAAAGATAAACTGTTATAAAAATCTGGCATTATTATTAACTTTCACATATTTATATATCTTTTTCACACCAAAATATCTAACGATAAAAAGACGCATCAGAAATCAAGAGAACAAATTATGGTTCTGATTTTCTGCTATTTAAACATATTGATATTGTGCACTGTCACGCATGAAGCATAAATCTAGCACATAACACTAGAATATTTTCACTTTTAATATAACACAATATCTTACAATTCATGAATGAAATTCAATCTAACAATCCGCTTCAATTTTCACTCGTTCTTAATTTAGCTGGGCCGATAATTTAATTTAAATCAAACAACCGAGCATTCCAGCTGCATACCAAAAACTACCTAATCGATACTTTCTGACACGCGATTCATACAAAGCTGCTGACATTGGTTGATCGAGCTGTTCGACTTCCATGGTAAGTGAAAACTCGTGTCTGAAGACGACGTATCATCCCAATTACCTGCCACGAGTTTTTTTATTTTCCCGCCCTCTTTATTAAATCGAACTGGAGGAAAATAATTTGTTTCAAAACAACTTTTCTGGTAGCGACGTCAGTTTGTCGTCAAATAATGACGAGCTATCATTCTGAGATCTCTGTACTAAGACATTCGCTTTAAGCATTGCAATTTCGATCGGCGAAGCATCAAAAGCGAAATGCTTTAAGAAGCGCCCTTCACAAGCTACAATTTATATTGCGATTATGAATAATAATATTTCGAGGTTGCACTCTCTGATAACATTGAGCGTGCGTTTCTTAGTCACTTATGTCAAGGCATTGGCAGGAACATTGAAGAAGATTCCGCCGGTGTTCAAAATACTTCCTGTATTTAACCGCGGACTTATCTGCAGTAAATCAAATATCCTTGTTACACCGACGCTAGTCTACTTGAAGCAAAGGGTTTAACGCTCGGCGAGCATCAATAACCCGCTTTAATCCAAGATTACATTTTACAATTGCGGAATTATCCACAGATTAGTCCGCCAGATTATGTACAAGGAGGACAGCCGCGATTGGATGCCGCGCTCGACAACTTTACGTCGAAGTTTGTCGATAAGATGAACACATCTAAATTAATTCAATTTCTATAATTATGTTTATTGAATGCATCAAATCTAATGAAATCCATTTGCAAATACGATACATTCACGTGATGAATTAAATTGATCTTAGAATTGTGGGTTAGGAGTTCGTCTGTGTGTCGAATCTCAAAAATAATTCAAATTCCCAAACTCGACACTTCGAAACAAGAGAAGTCAACTCCAAGCCTGAAATGAATTTAGTTTCCATGCAAAATTTTGCTTCTCCTTTATATCATCAATTTTTTCGTTTTTTTTTTCTTTTTTTTTGAATTCCATCAAAATGCATCACCTGTGCAGTCTTTTTTCCGTACCATAGTTTAAGATTCTTTCGCACTGAGGAATGCGATAATGAAAAACATTTCATTCGTATCTGTCACATCTTCATCGAACAATCGCTTCGAGTGCGCTATCGATTATACTCAGGAGAAAAGCGACGTGAAGCAGCGGCGACCCCCATGGTCAAGGTGAACGCTCGGCAGCCGACATCTCAGTTTTAGGGTCACGTAGATTGGAATGCACGCAGGTGCGGCTACATCCTTCATATGACGATACCAACTTTCTTCTTTCTTTCTCCGCAACTCGATTTGATGAGTCGAGAGAAATCATCAGCGACAAATCTTCACTCGTCGACTTTGACGGTGTTTAAATTTATGCCAAATTTCGTGTATCCAAAATCATATCATCGTAAATTGCCATTGAACAACAGCGAGGAATCACACTTTTTCTTGTTGACGGCAGGTTCGCTGTCCTAAAATAATACAAATTTATTACCCGCAACTTGTTTCTCGGCTGCTTTCACTTTTACAAATGATAACTCTTGTTAAAAAAAGCTTGTTTGAAATTTGTCGGGACAACAATTTTTTTTTAAATGCTCTTTTGTTCCAAACGTCAAAACCGCTGCTTCATGAATTCCAGTGACAGTTCACATAAAATAAGATCAAAACAAATCGAAGCGTCATGTAATAAAACTCCCTTATCAGTCGGACGCGTTGATGTTTATTGGTTGTATTGTAGTTATCTCTAGGAGAGAGTTTGACTTTTGATGAAGTAATTTGTGGTTCGACAGATGAATTTCAAATGAGTATACAAAATATTGACGTAAATGTTTCATAGCGCGATCGAACGGATTCTCAGGAAGCATAATGTGAGCCATAAAATTCCATTTCTACTGAACATTTTGTTTCACAGAATCGAGCGTAAAGTATGACCTAAATGTAACAGTATAACTTGTTCGAAGAACGCATATAAATCGACAGAAAAATTGTGCGATCATTTTTTCCGACAGAAGGTTGTTTCCTTTTTTCGTATACTCACGTAAAACTTTACGGGTGTTCCATGAGGTAGTTTTATATTTTATTTTACCCGAAGCAAAAATTAGTTTTTAAAATTATTCATATATCATCGGTCAAACTTTTTCATTTATAAAATTAGGACGCGCAATTTGCATTGTCAGTTTTCTCGGCGAGCTGGCCATTTAAGCAATCTGAGGCCAAGATTCATGACTTTTTCTCGAGGTTTGGGTCATTTACGAGGACGTTCTTGTATTTATAAATTCACTTTTATCGTGCAGTAGGAAATGCATGAAGGTTTATTAATGATTTTATAGTTTGATGCGATGTTTCATTGGCCGTGGTGTATAAAAATGTAATATTTATTTCAAGATTGTGAGTCTGTCCAACAAATAAATTTGAAATATTAATTTCCTGAATTTGACTATATTATATGCGTGTAGTATATTTATGACGGTATGACGAAAACAAGTTTTACTTTGTCCATATTCGATTAAAATGATAAACGACACATTTTTTTCAAGAAATGCATCTCAAAGAATGGTATAACAAAAATTGATTTTTATATTTAATATTTTTTTCGACTAATGATCTATCTTTCATAACGAATCTAATGATTAAACAGTCAACGATTTGAATACATAATGTAAGATAATCAATCGGAACAAAACGATTGAGCAATTAATATAATTACATAATTTCTCCTGAGTTTCATCATACAGAAACGTTTACATTAAATGGCATCTAATGAAGTCAAATTACTACCTCTGTGTCACAATTTGTGTACACAACGAGAGAGAAATGCACATCTTTTCCTTTTTTATTACATCGAATATATAATAACGGTCATTGTTATCTTCCCATACTTACGTTTCAAAGACGTCCATTTAGACAATTATGAACTTGAAGATTTACTAGCACTTTATTTCCGTCGTAAATTTTTTCTGCGCTAGAAACTGCAAGTGCACCCTATAGATGATGTGACAGGTACCAAACGAGGTTATGTAGCAAATCCTTTGAAAAAACAGCTCCACCTAAAAATCAACAAGATGGAAGCCAAACATGTTATTTTCTTCCGAAAGCCTTCATTTCACTTTCGCTGTGCAAGAAATAGGTCAACCAATGTCGCTGTGTTCAAAAATATTTAAGTTATGCATACTCTTCTATTGCCCAGTGAAAGAAGATGATCCTTTTTTAACAAGCTTTTACTTTTTCCAAATCTACTATTTGCTTTAAAATTATTAGGAAATTTCATCGTTAGTTACATGATAAACAATTTTTTCGAAAAAAAAAAAAAAAAAAAAAAAAAAAAAAAAAAACAGGGATTTTGGACAACAAAAAAAAGCCTCACTAACCCAGTAAAATCTACAAATATTAGCAAAAAATATAAAAAAATCACAAAAAAAAAACACCCCCACCACACCACAAGAACAGAAAACAAACACAACAAACACACCACACAACAACACCGCGACCACCCGCCACCACCAGCC
>JABFQD010000810.1:0-22148 GCA_022817045.1 Psix sp. ZL-2020 | reverse complement strand
GTAATAAAAATATATTGAGTAATATGATAAGAATATCAACGATTTATATATGTTGAAAGTTCAAAATATTGGTATTTGTTTGTTATATTCTTAATACAGTGGATGTTCATTATATTTGTATTTTATTTATAATATCATTGATATATTAAAAGATTATTAATACAGATACTTTAAAATGAAATATAACTTGTTCATTATAGTCTACATTGATATTGTACTTAAAATTTGTTGTTTATTGAATCAAGAGAAATGATTGCAGTGATGTAAAAGGTGGTGTAACAATGTCGTGATGAATATGTGATCTATTCTATAATAATTAACGTTGTACTTATGTTCTAGATCAAAAAAGTAATAAAATAAAAAATGAAATCGCTCGGTCAAATTACTTGTTCAGTTGATCAAAATGAATATTGCACTAATGCATAACAAAATGACATCGTTTTAATCTGATTTAGACAATTAAAACTTCCGTTTGAATTATGAGTCCAATAATAATTAATGTGGCGAGGAAAAAGTTTAAATAGTTTCGTCGAATATGGCTACCTTTTATAAATATTCAAAACTCTTTGATAATTAATTTGTATAATTTCTTTGAACCTTCGTTAATACAAAAACTGGAAACATCAAATCAAATGGCAGTCTCGTTCGACGCGTTTCATCTCATGAAATATTATTTAAAACTCCGAGGCTCGATAAAATGTCCATATAACGTGCGCAAATTTCAGCGTCATTTGGCAGCTCTATTTTTTCCAGGAGGACACGAAGACCGCGTTATTTCATATTTGCCGGTTCGCCATTTTGAATGGCGTGGCAGAGAATATCGATCAAGCATCGGACGATCCGTCATCTCTGTCAAAGGCGTCGATTACGTTCGTCCTGATAAATCATTCAGTGCCATTATGCGACCACTTGGCGTAGAAGAGCTTATTTGAACCATTGTCCAATTTGGTTATAAGGCGATTGGCTGCGAATAGATTTTCGCAACTGGGGAAACAATAAAAACAACAGTAACACGACTATTTTTATACAGCCGTTACTTCACTAAAACGTGTTAATTCAAAGCCTTTTTGCGCGTATTTTTGTTTGCCACTTCTTTCTCACATGGCGTTCTCATTGACGCGCGCGCGTCAACGGTTTGACGGCAATTTTTGCAGCTTTTAATATAGCATTTGTAAATGAAAGAATGAATTTTTGACAAATTGCTGCGAGCTGTAACGCTTTTGGGGTTTGCTCCGCATTGCCGCGACACAATCATTCCACCGACTAAAAATATTAGGCTTGTTTATTTAGGCAAATTGAAGCGTTTTTTAAATGTACTACTGAAACAAATGTTTAAAAAAAAGCAATTTTTCTGCAACGCCGCGCGCTGCTCGCTGCGGTATAATTAATAAAGTAGACACAACGCAAATAATGTAAAATCAATGTGGGTAATTATAAATAGTTACATCGATACCGTCATAAAAAATTGCGTTCCTGTAAATAAACGATTGCAAACTGCTGGCCAGGTTACTTTATGTTATACGCTGACATCACGCCAAGTGTAAATCGAAAGGTACTCAGGGGAAAATCGCTTTCTGCTTATTCTCTCGGCGTTAAATTAATGGCTTTTAAAATATCTGTATATATTAAACGACGAGTTATCCGTAACTTTTGTGTAAGATGAAAGACAGACTTTATGTTAACGGTACGTTGGCGTACAAGTGACACGCTTGATCGAACAATTTTTTGACACAGCGCTTCGAGATCAATGCGTAAGCGTTGCTTTTGTGCTTGGCGAACGCTACGAAAATCACTCGGCTGACGAGTCGATGACTTTGACGCGCTCCAAACGTCACTTAAGCAACTCGCTTTTGTACTTTGAATAATTGCGCTATTTCGAAATTAACTGTGGCTTGCACCTTGTGCCGCACACTCATACTTGACCTCAATTCCACTGGTTTTGTATATGACATTTCGATCGCAGTCTCGCACTATTCCCTTCTCACAACTTATATTATTGTACCTACATTTTGTCTCGCTTTTATATTAAATCTATTTAGTATTTTATTCGTGGACTTTCTTTATTATGCTTTTCATGTTACCGTATTCACCATTCTATAATCAATCAGAATTACGTTTGTTATGTATCAAGATCCAGGATTACGTTTCGTAGAATACCATTTTTGACTAGTTCAAATACTTTGAATTATCCAAATACTTTGCAACATAAACCAACCATTTTTTTATACCAAACAAATTTCATAGTTACTTTTCTTTGATTATTTTTCCATTCTCAAGTATTCAAGAGTGTAACTAAATCCATTTTAAGTAGCATGTTCTTGTAGTATATATTTCACCTGTCTGATTTGGTTGTTCAAAAAAGTAAAATAATTCAAGCTTTTTGACGTGAAAAAATTCCAATTTTTTACAATGTAAAAACAGTGTTGCATTTTAAAATATTGTGTTTTGTAGAAAAGTTTGAAGTATTTAACCGCCAAAGATTAGCAATGCATGATAGAAAAAAATTATTCTCCTAAAAGAAATCATAATCTAAAGTTACAAAGAAACATTAAATTTTTCGCATTGGCGATTATGCTTTTCTTTATTGAATAGGGAATCAGAAACTATTTCTATGACTTATATTTCTTTGAAATTAGATTCAATTTCAGCTATTTTTAATTCCAAAGTTTTTAAATTAAATTTATGTAAAAACATTTATATCAGGAGCTTTAGTTTTCTTATTGAATATAGGAATATATATTAAAAGAGACTGTAAAGTTGGAATATTTTCAGTTAAGTTTTTTTAGTATTTTTACTATTTTCATGAAGTTAACTTTATAAAAACTAGTTCACAACACGTCGACCTCATTTAATAGAAAATTGTCATTGTAAAACTGCTATTTTGATATGTTAATCGTCTGATTTAGATATAAATATTGAAAAATTTTCCTAAATAAACTTTAATTATTGCCTTTGAAAAATTATCGACATTATACATATGCTCTCATATTTGCATCATATAAATGATGTGAAGTAAAATGAATAAATCATATTCAACGTACATAAACTGAAAAGTATACATTGTAGAAAAAGTTGTTTTTAGCTGGTACAATAATTACAGAATAATTTTAATTATTGATTTCGGTTGTTATTATTTTATTTAATTAATTACTTTCTTTTTTTTACTTTATTAATGTATAATAATAAAAGCTGTAGATTTATTGTACGACTTCATGTAAGTGTTACTCAAAAATTATTTATTTATAATGATAATTTTATATACACACGCACACCTATATATTGACAGTGCTTGTTTTGGTCAAATTTAAACGTTGTATAGTCTAGATCAGATATTCTACTGTTGTAAAAATACTGTTATTGACAACATTATTCAATGAAGCGGGTATGATTCATTCATTTCTTATTATTGCGCGTTTTAATACGTATAACTTTGATTAACAATATCATTGTTCCCTCCAGACCATGATTATGTTTATCATAGCTATATTAATTAATCAATTTTCAGTCTACTGTATTTATTGTCAGATTAATAACAGCAAAGTCATTTGCAATATTTTACTACACTACTGGAATCCGTCACTCTTGTAAAATAAAAGCTTCGGTAGGAAACATTCGTGAACTATAAGTAAAGTATACTCTTAGTGTAAGTTAGTAAGGAAAACTATGCTACATTATATAATTTCAACTAAAAATATATTTTCTTCTGCCGAAAAATGTATGTTGAAGAAACTGTAGTTTTTAGAATAATTTGACCAAATATCAATGAAATATTTTCTTCGTATTTTTATTAGAGAAATAAAATTGTTAAGAAAACGTAGAACATTAAGAGATTATGTTGAAAAAAATCAATTTTTGTGTACACTGCTAAGTTAATCGGGTGGTTACATTGTGGCTTAAATAATTCATATACATTAAATTGTTGTCATTGTTATAGAAAATTGCGACTTGAATCTTTACTTGCAGTGCACTTTTTGGTTAAAATCTCATATAATTTAACCAATATGAATTCATTGATCGTATGCAATAAAAATAAGAAAAGCTCACTTAGGACTCTTCCAGCAATAAAACCAAGACAATTAAACTCGTTCCATTGAAATTTGATTTTGAATTCATTGTTAGTTTGCGGAACTGATATCATAACCGTCTTTATGGGATAAAAGGTGACTGTTTTTGATGTTTCCTCTGCGCAATGACTGTAATCGAGTTAACAACTTGCGTCCACGTACGAACTTGGTTATTCCCAAAAAGTCTGTTCACAATAAATTCGGCTGTTTCGACAGAATCACTTTCCCTGTGTGATCTTTTGTGAACAGCGCTGTGCGTGCAAAACCAACAACAACGATGCCTTCATAATGCGCTAAGCCAGACAAAACTCAGGATATCGGTTACGTTCTTCAGTATGACAGTGCGCGATACTCAGAGACTCGTGATAATGGCGAATCGGGCGCTGGCATTTTGCGTTCGGACATAGCGAGACCGCAAAAACGGGAGCCAGCAGGTGCCTTCGTGAGGGGCTTCGCGCAGCAGGTGCACACACCTGCGATCCAGTTGCTCACACTTCTGCTTTTACGTCCACTTTTACCCCTTTTTTGTGCCTCTTTTTGCGTTTTCGATTTTTTCCCGTATAAGAGAACGAAAGTGATTGAACGCGTCTCGTGATTTATGAGACGGAAGTGCTTGTGTCACAAGACGGGCATTCGTTTGGTTCGATGTAAATTACGGAAACAAAAGTACAAGTTGTGCTATTCGCAAACTTTGAACTCTACAATCCTCTGTACTTTGTTTAGTTATCAAAATCTTTTAATTGTTTTTATTGCTTTTTCAGATTTGATATATCGGTGAATCATTTTTACTTTTCATGCTTGAATAATACTTTGTAACTGATGGCTGGGAAATGTCCAAAAATAATGTTCTCTCTTTTAGGATGGTGTCTCATCCGTTTTGAGAAATCGCAGATTTTTCAATCTCTCTGGCAAGATCAGAGAATTCAGTAAATAACGGTGTAATTACTCAGCGTGAGAACTAAATTGTTAATTCTAGGCAGTAGAAGAAATTTGACCTAGAAAAGAATAGCCCGATTTGAATTTCGAAAATCATGTTACCCTTCATTGGGTGTGAAAATATGTTTGATATATACATTTCTGTCTCGGTTTAAAAGATTGTTAATTTGTCCAAAAAATCAGACTTTGGTTCATTCTTTATTATATCAGTTCAACTTTTTTGACTTTATAGATAATGGAAAAGATATCATTTTTATCTGTAGCTCAATGGTTAAAAATATTGAATTTTCGATATATAAATATTTACCAAATAATAAATAAATTCATTTGTCAACATTAAATGGAATGTATTAAAATGAAAAATGATTCTTACTAGGTATAACAATATATGTTTATCTCGTATAATCATTTTTTATATCACATATTGTTATTTACATTGCAAATGTCTCACGTGTGCATATATTGCACATATAAAACACATGTCATAAATATAGAATACACAAGTTACGTAATATATAACTTGATAGCTGCATATATAACTGCACATATACCTTTGAATATTTAACTCATGATTACACGGAGAAAAACATAAAAATTCCTTTTCTTAAAAAATTGTTCTCTTTTAGACGGAATAAAACAAGAGCAAATCTATAAATGACATTTTTAACACGAGGCATTCGTTTACTTCGATATAAAATGCTGCATCGCAAATGATCATATTTTAAAACTTAAGTTTACGATATGTTAATTGTAATTGTATTTTAACAAATAGTTCCTTGGATTTAGTTCGAGAAGTTATGTAGTAAATGATGTATTTCATTTTTTCGGAAGTCTCAAGTTCGTCATACATGTATGTTGTATATATAGATAAATACATACATGTAGATGAGCAAGCTTAGATGCAAACGATCAATTGACAACCCTATCTTATTGTAGTCTATACAGATGACTGTAGAAGCTATAAGATAAATGAACCCTGCTGGCTGATCCAAGATTCATAAAGCGGTTTGAAACCACTACAAAACTTAATAAATTTCCAAATGCAAAATGTTGTTCAAACGAAGCATTTGGGTATAGTTTTTTTCACCCCGGTGCTAGCTTTGAATAACAAAATAATTTATCGGCGCGTTTATATCGAAGAAACATGATTATACGAGCAAAAGCCACGAAATCCCCGAAGCGTAAACACACGAGCGCCGAGCAATAAAGCAGCCGCGTAAACCTCGCGCTTATAAACCTTATATTTTCATCGATAAACAATTTTGAGTCGTCGCATTTGTGCATGGCGCCCTACGCCGCGGCTGAGTTCTGAAGTCGTGCGGCGCTGGCAAGGGAAATTGAATAAAAAAATGCATTCGCGCGAGCGCAAAAACGAAGCGAAAGATGGGAATGAAAAAGGAACAGGCACGCATACAGCGGCGCTGGGCGAAAACAAAAGGAAACAAACGAGAAGAAAAAAGCGGGTGAAGCTAAGCCGCGTCACTCGACGCCGCTGACGTTCGATGGTCCGAAAATGTCGGGGAAATTGGAAAAATCGTGCGTCGCGCGAAAATATCTGCATCCGACGTAATGAGGCCTCGTTTGAAGCGACACCCCCGGCCCCGCCATCCCGGCCTTTTGTGCCGCGAATGTCGTCGCGTTTCGCCGCGTAAAGCCGCGTATCTCGTCTGGCTGCTATTTTCCCTCGACGCACCGCGCACCCCCGAGCTCGCCGAGTGCGCCGGTGAAACAGCCCCTTAAAACGGTTTTACTGCTCTGCACGAAGCGCAACGACGTCTAGACGCCAGGGCCGTAAAGTTTGACCTACTCACCCCTATCTAACGCCGCCACCACCCACGAAAACATCCCCTCCCGCCGTCCCGTCGTCTCGTCCTTCGCAGCTGGTAACTGCAACTAGGCCAAAGGGTTCGTCGCGATAAAACGTACGCAGGGCCAGACGCCAGACGCTTAAGGTGCAGCTGATATCGGACACCTGTAAAGAATCGCGCGCACAGAGAAAGTGCTCGGATTTACGGACTTTTAAGGGTCGTTGAGAGTGCGAAGGGCTGCGCGAGAGGGAAAGCAACCGGGTTAAGAGAACACGATGGAAAGTGCTGATTCCAACTTTTATAGGGCGCGAAGGGATCGAGCTTCCGTTTAAGCCAGCTCCGTCGTCGTTTCCCTTTTCGTCTGTGATCTTCGCGCTAATACGCTTGTTATTGACACGCCACGGATATTCCTTTATTCTTTAAATCGAAGATATGTTATTCCAATTCATTTTAACATATCTTATTCATTGATAACTCATCGTTTGTATATTTTGTATGTATTTATTGATGTTTATTTTTTATTCAAAAACATTTTATTTCGTTGATTTATGAAAACAGTTGAAAAGAAATAAATGTTGTTTTTTTGTAATAATTATTTTACACAACAATCCATGCAATGATTGAAAAAGTTACGGGTGGTTGTAAAAAGAGTATTTTGTAAAGTCAATCTTACATTTAGAACGTACCATTGACTTTATAGTATGTAAATTTATAGCATGTACTTGGCATGTTACAGAAACTTCAAATGACATTCAAATCATCACGAATAAAAACAACCAAAGCATTTCGTATCTGTGAGTTTCTTTTTGAATTTTGTCGCTGAGGTTAACTTTAAGGATCGAATTAGCGAAAGGAAAAGTTACAAATGAGTTTTAATTTAATGATGCTAGCAGTCGCGAGCAGTTAGAATGCGTGATAAAAAATTGTAAAAGTTGAACGGTCAAATTTGTCGCATTATTTGTCGAGCGAGACTGAGCACACGTGAAGTAAGTTGCATCCGTAACCGAAAGTCAAAACTAAATGTGAACATGCAGACGTAAACACTGCAGGTCGGTGGGTTTTTAGGATAATGTGTTCGATTCGGCTGGCAGAGAAAATCGAAGAGCGTCGTCGGGAGTAATTAAGGCGGGTTATTTTGGGCTTCTTGAATAATGTGTCGTTTCGAAGGAAGAGAGACACAATGAGAGACGTTAATGCCACGCTATGGGTTATAAGAGTGTACGCTGGAAAGATGTGAATGGAACAAGCGACTTATTCAGGAGTCGGACGCGGATGCGGACACCACGTGTTGCTAAAGGGGACGAAGGGAGAATGAAAAGCAGCCGACTACGGCGCATTAGGGTTACACACGCACAGAAAACATGTGCTCGGCTTGCCACCCGAAATCTATTTTACGATTGTAGATAAATATTTCTACACTTCTCGCCGAGTTACAACTCAGCTCTTGCGAGGGACAGATAAATCGTGGAGAACACGCATATTTATGGACAAATAATAGTACAACTGACATTTATGGACTTTTTTATTTTCATCCCAAATTTGGAGATACTCGTCGGACTGATTATTACATTTTCGCGTTCATTTTCACGGGCCAACAGCCGTTGGTTAACTTTTTTTGATTTCCAGCCATTCCAATTGATTTACAAAGCGCCCGACAAAATGTTTACGGACAGAAAAAGACAATTTACTCTCACATTTGATATCAATGAAAAACATTATCAACTGGTGACAAAGATTCGCTCCGAACGTTAACAGTTTTATTTTTCGGTCGTTTTCGTTGCTCTACATTATTTATTCGATTGATCCTTGTCTCTGGGCTCTCTCACTTTTCCTCTATCTTTAGTAGGTTCTCATCCATCGTGATCCCATGACTCTCCGAAAGAGCCGTGGTTATACGTCACGAGCTGGTAGATATTGGAAAATGCTGGATTCTTCGCGAGTTACGCTTTCGTACGTATCGTAAATATCGCTGCCTGAGTTTAGGTGGATGAAATGACAGAGAAATCGATTGTTACATTTTTTGAAGTCTCGAGAGCATATAAATACGTGAACGAAATGTGCTCGCGCAAAAAGGCCTTGTTATGATACCTAAAAACCCTTGACAAAATGACGATAAAATGCTTTTATTGGCCCAGAAGTATTACGAAACGACTATCGTTAGGGAAGGAAGAGCATTTTTATGTACAACCATTTCTCGTGCCGGGAAAATGACGAAACAATTTTTCACTCGTCGAAGGAGAGTAAACGTTGTCATATTCCATATTAATTGATTATCTATCAAGATAAAAAAGAATCGACTCAACAAATTTAAATCAGAAACGAGTTAAACCAACGAAACGAAGATTATTCTTCAAGTCGTACAATTCCCGCCTCGATATTGATATAGTCCTGCGAGAAAAGAACTAATCTAATCAAAGCCTGAGCGAGTAAAAAAACATGCTCGAGTCGAAGGAATGTTCCCGCGGAAAGCACGGCAAAAGTTTTGCGGGGCATTAAAAGACAATTGAAATTAGAATTAGAAAAAAGCGAACGGAAAGCAAGATTGGCGCGGGGAAGCGGCTTCATAAAGTGGATGATAACGTAGTTTGCTGAAGACGCGAGCAGACGAGACGTTATCTGACCGTAACATCCGCCGCCGTTATTCGCGTTTACGGTCTTGCCGGTCTGGAGAAACGAGCAATTAAAGCATCCGCATTGTAGACTGCGCGGACGTGTATGGGTAAAATTAAATAAATGTCGGAATGGGAAATGCGTTTTCCTTGCAGCTATTATATCGAGTGAGTGACAGAGACAGAGACTGCGTCGAGGAAGAAGGTTGTCGAGCAGAGGGGCGAGTCACAGGTTTATGGGTTCCGCGACCGGGTCGCGAATATTTCGCGCGTCGTCTGACGTTCGACTAGAAACCCCCTCGAGCCGCCCGTTTTTAGCGCGCCAGACGTACCGGGGGTTCCGGGGACGAGGTCGGGGGCAGTAAAAATTTTACTGCGAATTGTCTGCAAACCCAACCCCCGAAGCATGTTATATAGCCGAGAAAAATAGGAAAAATTGCTCTGGGTCAGACGGCGGTCTTCGTTAACTCCCCTAAGTCCGGGACCACCATGTTCCCCCACTCCTCCACTCCGAGCGACTCAGCAGCGCACACGCGGCGTGCGGTAATTGGTTCATCCAAATGTTCGTCTTTCGAATCGCCGTAGCGCGCGATTCAACCGCGAGGTGAGAACTCAGCTCCCGGGACGATATTTGCATCGAGGTTAAGAACTCCCGTTTGATTGGAATATTAACCAAGTTTCCAGACGAAATGGCTTGTTTAGGAGGCTGTCTCCTGTTGGATCCATTTAGGATTTAGTGCGCGCCTCGTAAAAACATATATGAGTTTATGGAATCTTCAAATGAAATTGACGAAATTTCATTTATTCTGCGAATTGGCCGAACTTTGATTGTTTCGAGAAGTTAGTACGTTGAGGTGGAATGAACGAAATTCGAAATCGAATTTAGAATTAAAGACGTTGATAAATTCCACGTCTCGTACGCTTCAAGATATTAAGCTATAAGATAACGAACTAAATCATCGTCTCAGCGTTTTAGGTTATTACTGAAAGCGAAACGAAAGAGAAAACGAAAGAGAGAACGTTTTATTAGATTCTATTGTAATCTCGCTCGTATTTTATAGCATGCTGTATGATATTACCATTGAACAACCGTTTTTGCAACTATTATCCTGTGTTTTGATTAATTTAATAAACATAATTTAAACAAATTGTTAATAAATTCAAATGCTAATGAGTATTACAATTTTTCTCATTTATTCAAACAATAGCACTTTAAAACCTAGTTGTTTCGCAATATACAAGAGACAATAGATAATAATGAGAATATATCAAATTTCATTACCAAATGAAAATTTGAAACATATTATTCTTAAGTATAATTAACATATATATAAATAATCAATGCTAAAGTCAAACATTTAGATCCTCTGAATATGTTCATTATGTTTAAATTATCTATGAAAGTATATATTTCTAATGCATTTCTTTTCTTCTATTCTAGTAGTGATAATTTATTGATAACACATTGTACGATATTATAGTATTTTTCAGTGGCCAAAAACGTAGAAAGTTCTATACTGACGTTTAAAATATAAATTGATTATATCAAATTTAAAATGTTAATTTGACAGTTAAAAAGTTAAGACATTTTGTTGTAAATAAATTATGAATTTAAAATCTTAACTGAATCGTACTGATAGCCTTCAAAAAAATGATTGTAAAAATTAAGAAAATGGATTGTAAAATGTCATCAGAATAATTAATTCTCGAAATAGACACTTTTATTGAATCAATTTTTTTGGTTACAGTTGATTCAAATATATATAGTACAAGATAATTAAATCCTATATATATGTAAAATTGTTGTCAGTTTACCACGAATTATTTATACATGCATTTGAATGTTATACGAGATGAATAATGTTATGAATGTTGCTAAAATATTATTTATATTTTGTTGATAGTATTGTTTCAGTTATTTTTATACGCGTAAACACAAAACTTTCCGTTTATTACAAACTGACTTTTTTGAAAGCCTTAGCAATATATATACCGATGTAAATCATTTGTCAAAACGAAAACAACACAATACGTAATTATATATACTCAAATATGATGCTTTTTTTGTTCATATAATTAAAATGAAACAATTACATCACCCACATATTCACCCACGATTGATAAAAACTGCATCAATTTAATTATGGAAACATTTAATCAAACAACAAATCAATTCGCAATGCTTCCTCGAAAAAAGCATTAAAAATGATTTCCAAATACCATAATGAATAATTCGCGTTATTACTAGTACGTGCGGCGAATGAATATCAAGAGTTGCGCCATCTGAAAAAACCAGCATCTCGTACGTTGGCTGTTCTAACAAGCAAAGGAGATGCAAAAATGTCGAGTCACTTGTGCGATTCATTTTTTTTCGGCTATAAGGTCAAAGCAAATTCTGTTCATCTAAAGAGCATCTCTGATGAATGATATACCGCAGTTCTGGTAGTAAAAAAGCGTGAACTTGAATGTAAAAAGGAACGTGTCCGCTAGGAAGTGCGACATATAAATCGCAGCTCGGCAAAATATTAAAACGTCCGGAAGAGCAAATGAGCGTTCAATTGATTTTGCTGAGTAGACCGAGCTGATCGCTGTGACCGAGACACGAATCCCTTTCTTCGAGTTATCGACCATCGAGATCCGAAGCCAAGTGCATAGTCTCATAGTCACGGAACGGAATCCAAGCCAACTGTTGAATTTTATCACTCTCGCCCTTTTCATTCGGTCTCTCATAATCTGGCCTAGCTCACATGTGTTACACACAGAATCGCTGTCGACGCACGTGTGTAACTTTTTCGTTCGGAACTCGCGATGGTCTCGAGTTAAAAGTGAAAAGAAAGAAAGAGGGAGCTAAATTAGAAGGAGAAAATTGGAAACGATACGACGTCTGTGGGAACATGCAGCCCCGAGATAGTCTAGCGATGGCCAAATTAGAGCACTCGGAGAAAGACACCATTCGACGAGATTTATCGCAACGGTTAAACGTATTTTACAAACGAAGATTCGTTGAATGCTAACTACTCTCGACTAGATGTGCAAGATTTTCACTCGTTCGACAAATGAAGAGATGGCGCGAGCACTTTATCACGTCAGATAAAATGTGCGGAAAATTACGTATTTTGATTCAACCAACGCGAGTCATGGTAAAAAGATTGCACGCGTATTCATATGTCTTTAGACGAACGAAATTTCCCCTTTCAACATTTGCCGAGCATAGATGGAATAAATAATAAAGTGGCAAAGCAATTTTTTATTTAGTAAAAATGTCGTTGAATTTGAGTTAAATAAAAGCAAAATCAGCGATGTTTTGATTTTTTAAAGTAGTCTTTGAATCCATTAAAGATAGGTTTTTCTGCAAAAATTTCGTGAATTGGGCAATCCAAAAGAATCATTTCAATGCAGAAAACGTCTATTTAAGGCATCTTACTACTTTTTGGACACAGATAAAAAGCGTGACTAAAAGGGTTAAAGTAAAATATTTCACGAAATTCTATATATATACATGTGAAGATCTAAAATTATTTCTGATTTCACAAGCCCACACATTTTATTGGTTGAAAAACTGATTCGTTTGATTAAAAATTGAAAAGAAGTTTTATAGGATTCTTCATGAAGACTTTTGAATAATTGCAATTTTCAAATAGAAGAAATAACATAAAAAGAATAATTAACAAACGAATATAAATGATCTAAATTAAACCTTAGTGAATGAATTTATTTCGTTGATACATATCAATATATATGTATTTATATACATAATATCATACGATGTACATAAATGTGTGTAAATCTATACATTTCTATTAAGACCATTTGAATAGTAATTGCAATGAAATGCAAAGCTCAATGAGTATTACATTAGACAATCAATAATGCTCGCTACATTTCCTCATTACATTTATAGTCATTTGTAAAACAAAATAATCCTTGATGAAACACGAAAATAAACAATAACCAAATCATAGGCTATAAAAAGATTGCAATTTAAATCATTGAAAGCGCTAACTTACAAAATGTTTTGTAAATTAAGTGCCACGAAATAATACAACAAAACTAATCAAGCGAAGCAAATGTTCTGAGTGTTCGTTTTCGTGCCATGATGAATTATGTATCCGGAAAACTGGCCCTCGCTAGAAAATCGAAAAAGGAGCAAACGGATAAAAGGGGGATGAAAAGCGTTCAATTTGTTCACACAGGTTGCATTGTTGGATGCATGAAAATGTTTTGCTTTGGTCTAAATATACGGCATGAAATTCATGAGCGTCATTTTTTTGTTTGAAAAATTATGCAATCTCGCTCGAAATTGTTCGTGCCCTCGTGTCTAAATTGGCCGATGTGCGTTCGGCGCTAAAGGTGCTCTCCACACGAGTAGACGAGATGGAATACTGAGTGCCAGCCCATAATCGTAAAGCGTTACGAAACGAGCCCGGAATCCCTATAGCATTAATGCACGACTCCCGCGAAGTGTTTTCCCGTTTCCGAATCGCACCCGAGTTCATCCTTTTTTCGCGCAAGATCAGCCCAATCTTCGAGTCCAGAAGCGATAACGTCGATTTCCCGAAACCATGCAGAGCTCGCTTATCAGCCCTCTACAGAGCGCATTCCTTGCTTTATCGAACCCACCGATTCTTTCGTTTGATCGACAGTGCATTTTTTATTGTGCTTCCGTTTCGACCGCCAATACACTGCATTTTCAAAACATTTCGATTCATTGCGTTTCATCACTAAGAAATTTTTATCATGCTAATAAAACGAAAACCTCCAACTGTTTAATTAGTCCTAATTGAAAAAAAATATTCATTTTTACTGCTTTGTAATTAGAATATATATTAACGAGTCTGAGTTTAATCGGAGGATTAATTATTATAATGTGAAAGAAATGAGTCTAAACAAACATCTTATTTAATAACAACACATTGATTTATTATTCTCATTACATGGAACGTCTTAAAAATGATTGAAATTATTGCAAAATCAAAGACAAATGTAAGTTTGTTTAAATGATATTTCACTCATGTAAGTGCAACAAAAACAGACACAATATAGCTTTCGTAAGTGAGAGAGAGACTGAATAGAGATAGACTGACATTTCATCTTAATAAAGCCGAACCTCAAATCAAAAGTGTATATCATGTATTTACTAAAGTTACATAAAAAACTTAACCTATGAAATTATTGTTGTATACTATTGCTGTTTCATCTTCAGAATGTTCAATTTACCAGACTTCGTATCATATGTCTGATGATAATTCTGTTTCACTTTGAATTGACTTTTGAAGGTTATTTAGTTCAGTATCTGCTGTTCTTAATTGAAATACAAATTCTTCACTCCGACGTTTCTGATGAGTAAATTCGTAACACAAAAAATAAGCGAAACGAAAAAAGTATAAACAACGACGAAGGAAAAAGGAGGAAAACGCTTAGCGTGAGGTAATTAAGGAGATGAAATTAGCGGATTGATTAAACAGATCATTCGAGCTTGGCGCATATGCAGTGCGTGGTGCGCGCTCATTAACCCTTAAGTAAAGTACGGCAGCTGTTGTTAATTTATCAGAGCTGAGACGAGGTCGCATTAGCCGAGTGTCGAAGGCTCAGCTCGATTTGAAGCGTGACCCTCTTTGTTTTGCCGCGAGAAGAGCTGTGAAATTCGACGCGCTCGCATCACTCAGACCATAACAATCTGACAAATAACCTATATGTGACAGTTCGGCTCTTGTCAAGCCCTCTGGCGGAGAATTATCCTGGCAAGCTAATGAAAAACATTTTGCGGACAAGCGAACAATTATACAACTACAAATTTTAGTTTGCTGATTGTTATTCACTAGATGTGCTACAAACATTGCTGTCATTACAATATGAAATGATGAATAAACATTACAACAATATAACAACAAAGATAACAAAAACAGTTTAATCAATATCGAATTTAGTTACATCAAATAAATATCCGATTTTATAACGAATATACGATGTAAATACCAACAACTTCTGTTGTTCTTGAAAAAAACAAGAACAAAAATTTACTGACTCGATGATTTTTTTAATAATTTAATTTGTGCATGTAGGCATCCTGTTAAATTTGATCTTAAAAAACAAATATTTTCGAGATTTCAATCGAACCAAAGTGAAGAAAAGACTCGCTAGTCGAATCCCGTTAAACAGCGTCAATTTTTTCCGCGCGTTTCATACGCAAATGTCTATCAACGTTGTATTTTGCATCTTGTTTTTGCTTCACTTTCTGCATTCGTTTTAGACTTGCGCGACTCCGGAGAGCCAGAAGGATTTTCAGCGCGCTGATTCTTTTTTCGGGATGTTCGTATATTTGTTTCGTTATTATCGAACGAGAACTCCGGTTTACTGAGCCCCGAAGACTGTTCAACGCATTAATCAAGTTTTGAAACACGACGCCGAGTTTTCTCGCTGCTGCATTTTTTCTCACAAGCTGCTCTTAATTCTGAGCCTTTGCTATAAAAAGAATTTGGTAGCTTTTTCAATGGCACCCTAAAACATTCAATGTTGATTAACAAATGAACTCTTTTCATCCCGAAATAATTATCTCTGTTGATCTCGTTAACAATTGCTTATTCGAGATATAACGCATAGATTGAATGTTACAATTAATAATTTATATATCTTCTATATATGTGATTTTGAATTCATTAATGATACATGTAATATATACATGAATGTATATATATATATCTTATTTATTTTCACTGTACGTATAAGTTATATATAAACTATGTATTAAATATTGAAAATACATGTGGCAAACATAAATGTTATTTTCATCTTAATATATGCTATTTATAATTCTTAAGTGTTACATGTATGATAGTTACAAAAAACTTATATATATGGCTTAAATTACTATTCCTTGAAATAAAAACAAAAAGAGATTCGATGAACAATATACAATGTACTTTTCAGTTAGGAGACTTACGAGTTAAAACTATAGGTATTAACAAATCGATTTGTCTCAACTGAGAGGTACCGATGCTTAGAGGAACAATAAAAACGTACTTTCTTCGTCATTTGCAAAGAGAAATTCGAAGTGAGTCTTTTTCAATCGTCGTTGATCAATTACACATAATCAGCGTAAATATTTATTTCCCTGGGTGTACAAGTTTGCGATGGAAAACAAAGGCAAACGTCGGATGTAATAAAAAAAATGTCGTAGTGCATTGTTATTGCTTAGAAAGTTACACTTAAGCAAATTAATAACTAATTTCTTGAGTGAATCAGGCCTCCTGAGAGATTTAAGCATAAACATTTTCACTGTTTTTGTCCGAATTATTGCAGGCCGGTCGTCGCAGAATTTTTTGTAATTCTATGACGTTATTAAAATTTATCGATTCAGGAATATATTGATTGGAAAGTGGTTCTTTTTTTCGCGAAATAAGTTTATCCGATCAGCATATGAAACAAAGGACTACTTCGATATTTTGCGATTACAAAGCCAATAAAAATAAATTAAAACTGGCATCTGTTTTTATAGCGTTGCATTTTTCAGTCAAAATTGCATTACATGTCTTGAAAAGTTTATAACATTCTTCTTTTCTTCAGTTTATAATAATGTGAATCTTGATATGAATTATGAAGGAACGAATTTTATAGAGCGAAGATCGGACAAGCGGCGGCTATATTCAACGAAGGAATCTTCTTAGAATAGAAATATTTTGATACTGATGAAGCATGCATGAAATCTACAAATAAGAATACACCAAGTATCGCCTTATTTGATATTGCAGAGAAAAATTAGATACTTTTTGAAGATGCAATTTTCAATTTCAAACTATTCTCTAGAACAGCAGCGATATTATCCGAAATTTAATTAAAACGTTATGTTTACATTCATATAAGCCTAACAATATCAAGACCTTCTATCACGCTGAATAAAAATTGAAGCTGATAAATGGAAGTTGCTTGGTAAACGAAGTATGTAAACAAGAAAACAATGCAAAGTCGATATTTGTTGAAATTTGTTAAAGTGAAGACGACGCTGTCATTTATAACAATGTATATTGAATTTGCGTGCACGTAATTATTTCTACAAGTAAATCTGAGTGAAAACACAGGAACATTAACAGGTTTAATCATTCGAGCTGAAAGCTTCACCGAACCAACTCAAACAATTCCGAGCCCTCTCCGAGTACCGTTACAAGTTACAGTGCCAAATTAATGAACTGTCATACATTCTAATTTGCGCATTTCTAGATGGTACTCATTCTACCTAGTTAATTCGGGGCATACAATTAAACCATCCATATTACCGTAGCATCCGGCTCGCTGCGTCCTGTAACCCCTACATCAAGCCCCAGATTATCATTCCAACTATTCCTTTCCTACGTTCGCCGAAATCTCACGTATTTGGGCTATCAGTTTGCTTGAATATTAATTAATTCTTTGGACTGAATTGATGTCGATCACAGGAACATTCCAGGATACAAATCAGATCACTCGTTTGCAGCCAAAAAACACTTGGCAAAATTGCCCTAACACCTCCGCTCGATCCTAACTTATTCAACTTTCGCATCTGTTCTCCAATATTGAACAGAATTCGCAAGATGAACATTTGCTCGCGAATCCACATACAATTGAAAGGGTGATAAAAAAGCTGGATCGCTAGTCAAAAACGTAACGCTCGCTGTTAGAATTCATTGAAGAAGACGCGGAATTTATTCGAAAGCGATCAGGCCAAAACAGGCATGCATGCTGCGAATTCTAACGTGGTGTGCGATGTTGTAGATTTGCAAATTTTGCAAATGGCGCGCTCGGGACGAAAAAAGGAAATGCAAAGACAGGAGGCCGCGAGGCGCGCGATGATAGTCGGTCGGCGGAGGATAGTGCGTTCGCTGGGGGATGAGGCAAATTAGCCGATTGGGCTAGGTCGAGGCTGGCCCCCGGGGTTCGGTTGATCTTGCGTTGGGTCTCTCGTACACGGTCGTACGTCTCTGTCTGCGTTTCTCTGCGTCTCACCGCCCGTCAGGAGCCCCGGAGAGCACCCACCATCCATCCGCCCGGCCGTGGCTCACCCTCCTTTCGTGCCGAAAAAAGCAAGGCTCCCAGAAAGGACGCCCGGCGTCGTGGCGCTCTTTGGCTGATCAATACGTCGCCTCGTATACGCGAATGGACGGTCACGCATGTGCACGATGCTGGTTGGGACCGCTCTTGCCACGCTGCCGCTCGCCTCCGCCGCGTCCTTTTTCTAGGCTGTCCGATTTTTTTCCTCCCGTTTTCTCGGCTCTCGTGCATTTTTTACGCTTTTTTCCCCCGCCGTCGGTGCCGCCGCCGCCGCCGCCACCACCGCACCACTGCCGCCGCCGCCGCCGCTACCGCCGCCACCACCGCCGGCCGCGCACCCAAGCGCACACCACACACCGAGTGGGAGTCGGCGCCCGCGAGAAAGAACAGAAAAGGAGCTTTTTTTACGTGTGTGCATGCGAGAGCATGTGCATCCACGGACACACGCGTGCTCCCTCGCTCCTCCACGTGTGCAATCGAGCGAACACACCAACAAACACCTCCGCACCAACCCCCAGCCGAATTTTCATTCCTTCTTTCTCTGTCTCTGTCCCGCGCGTCGATAATCAATCATCTTATCTCGAATGCCGCTTAGGGGAAAAACAGTTTTAGGAGCTGCGGCTCCAACGACCATCAACCACGCTCTTACAAGTTTTAATTAGAAATGTCTTAGGAGACGAGACATCGTGTCATACAAACTAACAAAACATTCCAACGTCCCGACACTAGATCTCGCTATTCAATTACATATGTCAAGATCGTTGTCTTCGAGTTGTTTGCTTAAGTGTGGGAAAATAAATTGGTACTCGAGAGATTCAGATAGGCGAATGGCATCTAAAGAGTTTCGTACCAAGTGGTGTAAGGTGTTCCATTCACTCGGCTCCGCGCACATAAATAGAACCTAAACGCCATCATCTGATCCCTTGTACTTTAATACCAAAATCAAGGTCGGCATCGCCGTCCCGAGCAAACATCTGATTTACCTGTCACAAACTTTTCATTCTTCCCGCAAACGCCTTCGCGATCTTCATCCTCGTTTTCTTTACAATTAATAATGAACTTGATAACAACTGCTCATTTGCATATCAACATCCGTCCCGACTTGAGATTCTTCTCAAGTGTAACCAATAGATCTCTAACCTACATCGTGTTACCCAATTGCAAAAAATGTTCGCTTCAAAGTTCATACATGAAACTCGAGTTGTTCAAACCCAAGTGCACGAATAATCAAAATTTGCGCTCTTATTCCGCTTGACTACTCCTCGTTGTTCGCAGACTACAACTCTACAACCGCCCTCCCCCCAACCCAGGCCATATCGAGAGACGAATTTTTGCTCGCTTGAAATTAACTAATACTGCTGCTCCGAAGCCAGCCAAGACTCACGAAACCGACAAATGGTTTTACGACGCCTATCAACGCCCGTCGAAATTCACATCCCTCCTCGACGTAATCTTGATCGATCGCGACGTTTGTCTAGCGACTTACTAGATGCGCTCTGCGGCGCGACGAGTCAAAAATATGACCAGCGGGCTCCCCCCTCCCCCCAAGATTGATAATATGCTTTGACGGAAAGTTGCGACGTCGAATACGCGTGTCGTTGAACTTTTTTCAGCGCAGGCAACTTTTGTCCATCCAGTCCAACGTCGGACGTCCGATAATTGTCCACGTTAAATAATACGTCAATAATAAATCGAATTAACAGCACACGACGGCTCTTGCTCATCGCGGGGTGAACATTTTGATACAGCCTGTATCGGTGTATTGGTGCGTTCTCTTTCTCTCTCGTACATGGCAAAAGAGAACAACGGTCTTTTGCGTTTTTTTCGCCTCCTCTTATTCGCTGCCTCCCCGCCGACTCCTACATTTCCACCCATCCAACGACTACGCCGGGCGTCGGCGTTCTTTTGCTATCGGGCGCTCTCTCGACTATCGTAACACCGACCACCACCATCTCCATTGGCAATACCATCGTGAGCTTACACATACACGCGCCCCCTCCCCCTATGTATATATAATACACTTGAGAGTAACATCATCCACGAGCTTTTTCCAATTTCTCGACTCGAATGTGCGCGCTCTCACACATCTTTTCTGTCTCGCTTCTTTTCGAGCCGCCCGGGCCCGCAAACGCCCCCTCCCCCACGAGCCCTCCCCCTCCCCCGGCGTATAGCTGTTGTCTTAATTGGTCCACCCCTTTGTCATCTTCGATCGTCCCGCGTGCACATATCGACGAATTCGCGCGCGTTCTTTATTTCTGCTTTTGCTCTCGCCTCGTCTTCCTCTTGCTCGCTTTTTTTCTCCAACCTCCCCGTGCGCTTTTTTTCCTATCTGCCTCGACTCGGACGACCAATCCGTGCCTCCGTCAATCGGGATTGCCTTCTCCTTTTTTCTTCCCACCAAAGTGCATATCGATCTTCCCGCACCTGGACGCCATTGCCTGGCCCCGCTGGATTTAAGGCAAAAGGGTGTCGGAATCCGTCCGATCTCTGCGGCTTTAGATAATCTCGTTTGCTCCTCGAGCACCGCGAATTACTGCTCATCACGCTGTACTTCGCGATGATGATACTCTAATGTACAGTCAGGGTCCCGTGCTTTCCCTTCCCCCTTGGTGCCGCACTTTAGTTTCGCTCACTTCTGTGTGCGTTTATCTAAAACTTGTGCGGCTCTTTTCTCTCCCTTTTCGTTTTCACTGACACGAGTCAGTATTTTGCTTCATTTTCTGATAATAGAATAGTTTTAATGGCACGAAAATACTTGAACTCAGCTGTTGTTATGTTTATTTAAATTTATGGTAATATCAAAACACCGCGACTCCGAGTTTTCAACTTGGCGATCGAGGGGAAATATAATTTCAAGTTTTAGTTTTTGTTTTAAATAATCAAGTCATAAAAATTTAACTTAGATTCATATCAAAATGACTACAACTGGGTCACACTGAATGACTCTATTTATCTAGAGTATATTCGTATATGTAAGAGCAATGCAACTTTTTATCAATGACTTCTCCTGCATTTTTAGTCTCCCTTTTTCTTCCGCGTCAACCTAATTAACTCTTATTTTTTTTAATATTTGGTTTATGAGTGTTTAGTTGATTCCGGTAGCGTACAATATTTGCAAGAAATCTTTTGGTATTCTCTGCAAAAACGGTTATCTTGTTTATGTGAAATAAAATACTTGATTGCTGTGCTGTTACGATCTTTACGATTATAATTGTGAAACATTGTATCGTAATAATGTAACGTATTTTGTTGTTTGTGAACAAATAAAATGAATATTTTGTGTGAAAAAATTATTTTTTAGGGTAACAAAAGTTCCTCTGAATTTAACAAATGCCAACTGGTGCGTAAAAAACTTTTACTACGTTGACTCAAGTCACTGACAATAAAACTTTAATTGCAAAAATGATAACTGTTTCCTTTCACTGTCAATACTTTCAAAAGCTTTATTGTAAAAAAATAAACAAATATGTATGTATAATTTATTTATAATAATCACAATTTGGATTTAAAACTTCTATTTCTCATTTCATATTGCAATAAATTATGACGGCTTAAATTTGTCATAATAAATTAGTTAAAATTGAATTATATTATACTATACAGAAAATTTAATAATCATGAAACCATAATCTTGTGAGCAATAGAATTTATATATTATTGCTTTTTAAAACTTTTTTCATAAATCATAAAAACAATTTCACGAATTAAGT
>JABFQD010000809.1:0-22150 GCA_022817045.1 Psix sp. ZL-2020 | reverse complement strand
TATACCAATAGTGAATAAATTACTTTGGGAGAATTATTATAATAATTTAGAATAAATTACAAATCAATCAGCGTTGCTACAATCTTGATAAAAATATGAATGAGATTCAATTCATAATTTTAATAATCACAGAATCGTTTGTTTATATACATTAAGTAAAACAATGTAACAATATTTTACTGGAATAATAGACTTTATTACTTATCGATTCATTTGATGATAAAATAATTAATTATACATTAATAAAACTTCTATTAACAATAACTGTATTATTCAATCAATTTTATTTGTAATCTATGGAAAGCATATTGTAATCATTTATGTACATCCATCTATCAAAGACGTAAGTACTTTGTCGCAGTTTATGGGCTCAGCCTAAACGAGAGTAAGACCATCTGCGATGGTGCATTAACGAGTAATAGCGAATACCACAAAACATTGACATCACTGGCTTCATTGTTATTAATTTTTACATAGAGTACACATTTGTGCATATCATACTCTGTGTGAATCAAAATTATGAACGATATTTACTAATGGGAACTAAATGAAGAAACCATATAAAGACAAATAACAGAGTAATAACGATGGATGCAACCAAAATAGAGAAATAATATAAGCACTAACGAAGATCAAACTCCAGCGAAAGAACAGCTTTCTACCACAAGACCTAATAAGAAAATTGAACATTGCTTAATAAAGTCTTAAAGGATGAATTTTGTAACTATAGTGGTATACTCTGATACGGCTCTGATCCTAGGATACCCCAAAATGCTGAGGATGGAAGGCAAAAAGGAACTGTTAATTCGTTTTGTACGATGATCACAACAAAGAACATTATGGTGCAGGTTAAAGTACCAGTTATGTTCCATAGTGGAAGAGGTTAAAATCCTTCAGAGGTACTAGTAGAGTATCTTTGTCATTCCAAACTTAGCGAAATGTAGCGCATATAAAGTGCTTTTGAAGCCTAAGTTGAAAACAGCGACATATAAACAATGTAGCAAAAAGTCTCACACCACTATACTGATTAACGCTGACATAACTACTTTACAAATTAGCTAAATGCAAAGCGGGAATGTTTTCTAATGCTGGTCAATATATTTTCCAAGTTAACGAGGGAATGTTTCGCATTCAATAGCCTTGGACAATGAGAAGAGCCATTAAAAATATTGGTTTCAGAACCGTATTATTACGGGCTGGGAGACATATCATGGAGAATTGAGTTATATTGTTAGTTAGTTAATCGACACGATATACCCCACAGCCGAGATTAACAAACTAGAAATTTTAATAGCTATGATTTGAACAGCGATTTGCAGAGTTTTAAGAACGACCTTCATAATGGCTGGTTTAAAAAATAAAATAAAAATTGAAAATGCTGACCGTAAACAAAATTTTATTTGTGTGATGTTTACACGCTGGAGCGTTGAAAAAATGCAAAACACTACCATAAGATAGCAACATCTGATTTACAGAATTTACACGGAGCTGTAGAAAGAATACAATCTTGATTGGTCACAAATTTATAATGATTACTGGATAGTAACGTCAAAAAGCACTTAATAAATGTATCTTTTACATTCGCATGGAATAGACTGTACAAAAAAGTGATGGAGCACTTGGCACATCTGTATTCAGATACATATCTGCTGATATTCGTGTGGCTAGAATGCTTGTAATAAATCATTAGAGATTACACTAATACAGTTAAGGAACAAAAGGACTACTTAGACACTTAGTAGATCTAAAAGTCCTTAAATCATTATAAATTCAATTAATAATATTATTGGTTTTTAATCGAGTGTATCAAAAATTCATAGCAAAGATTTATAATATTTGTAAATATTAATTCAAAATATAATCTTATAGTATAAACCTATCAACCTGTTGTTAAAAGCTGATGGAAGACGATCATACCTATCTGGAATGTCAATAAAATTATTATAAATGGTGATTGAAATACTTTAAAGTATATAGGACATTATATTCCCAATATTTTAAATTTAACTTATGCGAAGCTATGATTAATCCGAGGAAGCAATGCAGTACTTGAATCAAGTACATTGAAATAAGTAACGAGAGTTAGAAAAATACAACATGTATATGGTATAATAATATGTATCGTATATGATAAGGATATAATCAAACAAACGTGAAATCGATACTGTTATATACGAACATAACCCAATTTTGTAGAGATAGTTAAAACCATAATCCTCATAAAACGAGCTAAAAGTTGATGTAAAATAAATTGCAGGAACTAGAAACTATACCAACCAATCCTGAAGTTATCCGAACTGAATAAACACTAATATAAACGACATAAAATAATAATAAACTTGTAAAGAATATACCGAAACAAACTTCAAAGTTTCGCAGAGCATTTTCAAACATAGTTTCGTGTACTTGGAACTACTATAGACTAGACTAAGGCCTGATTGTTTTTATTGAATTGAGCACATAAGATCAATAATCTAGGGATGAACTCAGTATTAAATAACAACCATTAACATACTTGTTCGTTTTGTCACGCTTCGCCGAAGAAAATCAAAATCACTTTCATAAAAAGTAACCAAACGCCGATGTATTGACATTACGTTCAATAAGGGCAATCGGATACAAGTACAAATAATAATGTCAATGGTTAAATTTATCATCGTATGATTTCAGAATAATCGTTCTACCCAACAATAAACAACATTTACGATGTCTACATTTAAATTTAAGTTTTAATATAAGCATTTATTCAATAAACACACCACTACTTTCCTGTCAGTAGAAACATTGTCCCGACAATTCAATCAGAGTTGTCAAGCGAGTAGTTCTCAACAATTTCCTCTTTCTCATTACTTACTCCAGAAATAAACGTTATACAATTGAAAACATATAAGACTTTTTGCATTTTTTCAACTCTTGTAATACATATGTACAAATTAGAGTATTTATTTCTCCTAAACATCAGGTCCTCTGAAAGAACGGTCATGATTACAGAGCTAATTGTATGAGTATGAATAGTGCCAAGTTATCAATTTGGAAAACGGCATATAATGCAAACATTAACATTGGTATTGTTGACAATTTCATACGAGACCTTACAGTTGATTTGAAGCTTGGATGTTTTCTCTACTGCTAATCGTAATCAGGATTGCCATAATGTTTGGCTTCTGTAAAAGTTACATTTCCGCAATTTTGTTTCGTATCACGAGTAAAGATGATTATACTTAATCGCAATCTCGTCCTTAACTACTCGATGAATGTTGTTAAGATTATACTGAAACTCAAGGTGGATACCTCTACCTCGAATATTTCCTTGAAATGAGATTAGTACCTTAAATCTTGATCCTGATACATATTTGCCGATAAAAATGCATTTTTCTCGTACGTTCAAGACTGGTACCCTGAAATATATATTATAACCCAACCATGAAGAAATCTTCCTTTGCATCTAATGTAATTGACTACAATTAATTTTTAACACATCTTAAAATATACTTGAAACAATCGTTGGTAGTTCAAGAATATGTAAACTCTTATTTACTTTGTTAGTCCCTCTAAGATCCTCTGACACATTTTGGTAGAGTTTTTCTGTAAGGCTAGTTTCGGATAAAAGATCCATCTTCCTGATACAAAAAAAAGAAAGACCTGCTTAATATATCCGAAGCTGTTAAAAAGCATAGAAGTAGAAACTACTACTTCTATTGTGCAATCAATTAAAAAAATTTACCCGGTTGGATGTTAACATTATATTTTCTATATTACGGTTAATAAAAACGCATTGAGATATTATTTTCTTTTAATGGCTACTTTTTATCTTTTATTTAAAACGGATTCAATTTTTCGGTATTTTAATTCCATTTTTAAAAATCGTGCACTCTTCAGCAATGGAGAATTTCACCTTAAAAAAAATTGAATCCTCGACTAGAAAAATTGCTTGTCATCTTTATTAACCGAATTGAATACTTCTACCATAAACATCTATATTGTTATTATTATGTCGGTGAAAATGCTGTTTCACGGTAATATTTATGATTATGAGCTTGAATTGGATACTTTTGAATACATTTATATTATCAAATCGATCTTAAAAGAGAGAATGTTTTTATTGGTATATGTTCATATTTGTGTTGCTAACTGATTCATTCATACCTTTCGAGTCGCTTTTGAAAATAATTTTGAGGCCATTTTCTAAAATTTTACATAATAATTTAATTTTTATTATCATTGTGATTATTCAACCATCACCACATGTTTTGGTTTTTCTTCACGATCATCTATTTTCAATGTCACAATTTAAACGATTTCTCTAAAATTATATTATCTTACTCACATCATGGACAATTACCCAATACATATTAAATTTATTCAGAATAGTTAACGTTTCCTGTGATACTTTAAATTACACAAATGAATTCATGCTTAAAAATCTTATAAATTCGTGCACATGAACTGTCATATTATTAATTGTATAAGCGTATATAATTGAAGCCTACTGCTACAAAGGTCATACAGTTCCAGTAGGAACTGTTACTATGGCACATGAGCCTGAATTGAATAAATACCAACTGGGATGTTGGAAATTAATGTGATCCTTATAAAAGACTCTCAGTGTGAATGTGGGATTCTATAAAAGAACTCTCTCATGTTTGGGTAGAATAGATGGAGATAAATACGTCGCTACAAATCGTGTTGATAGATGCATGATCAAGGATAAGCTAGGCAATAAACAATTCTTGACACAAAGCTATGGCTGGAAGAAAAGGTGGGGAAAGTGGAGGTTATTTCGGGGGTGTGTCCGAAAGTTGTGAAACCGGAGGATCTACCCTGGTCAAAATTAAGGGGTTGACAAATCGAGGTGAGCCATCCTAAACCGGGGAGAATCTCGACCTGGTACACAGCGCTAAATAGTGCTGGGGTTATATAACCCAATCCTCAAGCTGG
The DNA here is from genome assembly GCA_022817045.1 of Psix sp. ZL-2020. Taxonomy (NCBI): domain Eukaryota; kingdom Metazoa; phylum Arthropoda; class Insecta; order Hymenoptera; family Scelionidae; genus Psix; species Psix sp. ZL-2020. Next base: position 17,212 of record JABFQD010000809.1, on the reverse strand, counting down.
TGCAGGACAAGAACGTTAGGTTTTACACGGATGTCAAGAAGATCACTTTAACACTCTTCGACGAGAAATAGGATTTAAGGACAAAACTAAAAGTAATGTCGAACGAAGCAGAAGTCATTGAAGTAGAAGTTGCGTGGAAGTAGGTCATATGTCTATAATACATTTGCAATAGACACAGTTTAACTTGCACCACAGCAAAAACGCCTCTCAGTATGCACTCAGCAGAAGCGCTGGTGCATACATGCATATCTGCTGTTTCTGGAGCCTTCTCCACTGTGATCCAGACAGCCAAGGTTGCCTTATCTTTTTGTCTTTATCCATCTTCATCGATTCCAAGTCCGATGTCGATGTCCCTGCCTGTGCTACTGATGGTGCAGTGATCGGCTGTGCCACCCAATCACTATTATACACCATTATTTCTCCCTTTCTTATCAGTTTTTTCTTTCGTGTCTATTAAAGTCCCACGAGTGTGGCGGGATAGAAAATTCGGTCGGCCAAAGCCCCCTGTTAGCCGAGTAAGGCAGATAGCCGAGAAGGCTCTCGCTTGACCATGTAACCCTCAGCACGGTATCTACACACCGTAGCTTGGAGCACAGAGATTGTCTGTTCCCGAGGAAACCATCATAGAACGGACTAACCAATGCCCTCCTGCACAGAAGAGCATCGGTGAACTGTTTCTTAGTTGCATCGAGGAGACCATTACCCTTCCAGAATTCAGCTTTGGTCCCGTCCTAGGTGAGACAAGGTTGATCCATTACATTAGAATTTGATAGCTACTCAATCATCTCATCTATACTCAACACTCATGGAACAGCCGGTTTATAGGGATTCTGTATTTATTCTGAGAGCCCGTTTATAGAGATTACACTCATTCCTAGCATCCCAATTGGCATTTTTTGAGCTTAAGCCTACCAAGTCAAAGTCATACTGATCCCAGCATGATTGATAACAAATAACGTCAAAATAATTTGTTTTTCAATGAAAACACGTATCTGTACCATTGAATGTAAAATGAATTATTTCCCTCTGTTTGTATCATGTTTTATGTAATAAAATCACTGCAACTGCTGATTCGATGATTTGTTCTGAGGAGGGCAAACATAAAGCATTAAAAACACAAGCATTATGATTCTTACAAATCATAAAGCACTTTCATACCCTTAAAACCTGTCAATATAAAAAAGATTACATTATTGCATAATTTCAAAACAATATTCTATTCTAAATGAATGTACTAACAAATACAACCAACAAAATGCAGATATTTTGCTTAACCATTAAAAATATTTACGAATAATTTTAATAGCATAAAATATGTAAATATAATTTTTCATCAGAAAATCTGCAGCGAAAATGAAGTTAAAACAATTGTGATCAATCCGAAGTCAATTACATTGGGTCAACTGTACGGAGAATACAATTCAATATCACATGAATGGAGCGATGGTGTTCTAGCCTCAAATTTTCGCTCGTTTGCCATCTCCGATAGTTGTCATAGAAAATGGATAATTTTAGATGGACCTATAGATGATATATGGGTAGAGAATTTGAATACTGTTTTGGACGATAACAAAAAATTATGTCTAATGAGTAGTGAAGTGATTCAGCTTACTCCTAAAATGAATCTTATTTTTGAAACTATGAACTTAGAATCAGTTTCACCTTCAACGATATCAAGATGTGGTATGTAGATATAATATTCATACAGAATAGTATTTAAGAATGTTGATCACATTACTGATATTGTTATAAAAGATAGAATATTATTTTTTGAGTTTACTTTGATCAAGTAAAACAAACTAATTGTATGATCAAATTATTAGTTCTTTTTGGTACAATTTTCTTTTATTTGGAATTTTATTTCAATTTTATAATTCAGATAATTAAAGAGTACAACACTTTATATTTTATGGTTTACAAAGTTTCCAATTAAAGCCTGGGGAGGCTTCATAAAGATAATTTAAATAGTATATTCATCCTTTTATCTTTCAGCATACTTATCGTCCTCTTCTCCCCTTTCCTTCCTCTTCACTTCTTCTCTCTCCTCCCTGCTTAGGTCTGGATCTACTCCTATTTCTGATTTCCTCCCCAATATCCTTCTCCTATTAATTCTCACATTTACATTTTTCTTTCTCTCATTTTCCTCCTTCTCTGCCTTTACTTTCTCCATAACATCCTCCTCTATGTCACTTGCCTCCATACTCCTGTCGCGCACACTATACTTTTATCATAACTTCCCCAACCTGTCTCCAACTTTTCCCTATTTTTTTTACTCAGCTTATCTTTCATATTTGTACACAAATCCTTTATCTTTATCCTCTTCATTTCCTTTTTCCCTAATTCTCTACCCAACATCTGTTCGGTAGTCTTCCTTCCTATTATCTTTTCTCTCTTCTTTCTCATACCGGAGCTTTATTAGCTTCCTCTTTAGCTCTCTCACTCTTGTCTTAAACTCTCCCACCTCGTTTTCTTTCCTCTCTTCTAGTTCTAGAATCTCTTTCTGCCAAAGTCTCTCCATTCTTTTCGTCATCTCTTCCCATTCTTTCGCCGACTTCTCTCTCTTCTTTGACATTTCCTCCTACTCCTTCTACCTCCTACTCCTAATAGAAGTGATATACTTCTTCATTGATGTAATTTGATATGATAATTATTTGCACGTAATGCAATTAAATGTTCGTACTGTTCAAACATAAGAAAATATCTCTATCAACATATATCATGTAACAATACTCTGTAGTGCAGAATAATGGTACGATAGAATTGATCTCACTTTAATGGATGCGTATTGCCAAAAACCATTTAATGCATATAAAAAGTTTATTTACATTGCACATGTTAAAATTGTATATGCTGTTACACACCGCGCTGCCAAATAAAACAATTTAATTATCAAAACGTAACCAAATTCTTTTACTTGTCAATCGTATGCACTTTTCAAAATTTCTATACACTTATCGCACACATTAAAAACAATAATTGCTTGACAACAACAATTGAACATTGCAACATCTGAATTCAAAAACAAATTATAAAATTTTAAATCAAACGTAACGTCAACTCGTAACAATATCATTTGTAGAGAAATTAGAGAATGCAGATAAATATGATTACAGTACTCGCTTCAAATGGATTATTAGTATCACGTTTATCAGCGTTTATCAATTAAATTTACCTGTTATATAATGCACTATTTTCCTATTTACGCAGTCACCCTAGTAATATAATAATATATATATCAATTTAAAGGAATCATCTACATGGATTCAGATGCTCTTGGGTGGAAACCAATTTTAAAATCATGGATAAATACATTACCACATTTCATCGGAGATTGGCTAAGAAATTTTATTTTCAACTCTTTGTTTATTAGATTCTGTGAGCCAATTTTTGATTTCTTACGAACTCGTAATATTCAGGTAATTCACATTTTTCATTATGTCTCAAAGAAAGATTTTTCAGCTTATTAACCCATATCTATACATGTATGAAAATAGTATAATTAATTTCGTTGCTCTTGTTAAATCCGTACGCATATGTTATTTTCGACATTTCTAAAGTGTGATTTCCAAGTATCTTATATAGGAAAACTTATACCTAAGGTATAATGGCCTATAGTTATAAAACTATCAGTTACCTTAAGACAGTGCATTTGCCGGCGAGAAAAGGAGATCTCATTTTTAGCCGGTTTTCTAACTCCACCTGAGCTACAAACAAGTGATAATGTTTTCTCTTTTCCACTTAAGAAACAGTCATTTTTCAATTTTTTTTTATTAGCCGATTTTATATTTATTGCATAATTAAAAAATTTTTGTTTTGAAATTCCCAACAAATTAATGATTTAATCATGTGAAAAATACATGAACTGAACTTTAACTATTAACAAATAATTAACGCAATTTGATTAAAACAGACCGTAAATGTAGACTATTTGAAAAAGCCCCTATAATAGAATAGCTAACTTTCATGTTAGTGTCAAAAAATCAATTTTGTCTCATAACGTTGTTTATAAACAAGAAAAATCGTACTGACATAAATATAATAAAATCGCTACTGTATATTAGAAGCACTTGGAACGCAAAAAGTATAACATCTATTATTAACATAATATAATATATATTATTTCGTAGATGTTACAAAATAATTGTTTTTAATAGATGTTATATATAATATGACATCTATTATTTTTGATAATTTTAGAATAGGATATTCTAAAATTCTAAAATTCTAGACCTAAAATAATATTAGGTCCTATTAGACCTAAGCATCAGATAATCTGATAGATTCAACGGAGTCGCTCGAAAATGTGGTAACAACATCAATGAAAAAATCATTAAACTCATCAAGCGAGAAACCAGGAGTAGAATTATTTAATTTCGTTAAGATAGTACTAAGATGGCGCCAAAGTTTTGCCGAATCGGTTTCAGAAGAAAGACATTGTGTTGTACCTTTACTAAGAACAATAAGTTTTAAATTGGATTACGTCTATACGCATTTCTCAATTTGTTTCGCTCACAAATATTAGTAAAAATTTCAATAGTGATCCAGTAGATGAAAGTAAACACTTTCAGAGGCAACGTAACCTCAAAACATCTTAACAAACAAATGTTGAATTCATTAATTGCTCGATCAAAATCAGTATGAAGTCATGTAAGCGTTATAGTTTTGGAATTAAGAAGGTCAAAAAAGAAATAAAGTCACAAATTTCCAAGTTACGATAAGTTATTACACTAATTAATTTAATACAAAGGCGGATTTTATGTGTGTTAAATAAAATTTTATGATCGTATAGAATAAAGAATTCAGATTAAGCAAACCTCGAATCATCAAGACCGTCGACGAAAACGAAATCTATAGTGGAATTTAAGGCGACAGAGTCATAAGGGGAATTAATTGAATAGTTGAGAACCGATTTGCAAGTATACCATGTGAAAAACTTCTTGATAAGTTATATATGCAAAAAAAAAAACGATATTAAAATCACCAATGATGATTTTATTTACATAATTTTCAAGAATAAATTCAAAAATGTTTAGAAATTCAGTTGAAAGCGTTAACGTAGGTGGTCCGTAAACAGCAACAACTATAAATTTCGATATATTGTAAACAATGTCTAAAGATAAGAAATCGCACAGATGAGCAGGGAACAGTAAGGGATCATCAGTTCCTCTGCCTGATTTGTGAAATTTGACAATTCGTTATATGCGCTAGTGATTCCAAAATAAATTGTCACACAAGGAAACCAGTTAGAACATCAAAAATAATTATTTCATTGTATCGGTGTATAGTGAACTCAAGGACTTTGCAAATTTTATGTCTAACTGGTGCAGATACGGTGAATCCTGTAGAAATATCTTTCATACGAGAGTTCAATAGCCTGACCTCCAAATGTCGGGCTTTTATATTTATTCTTCACACACTTTTCTAGAAAATGATTCAGCTTATTATCAAGATACTTGATGTCACTTTTCAGTTATGTCAAGATAGACATCTGCGATTCTACCCTTTCAAACTTATTTTCAATATTTTTCATTCTATATGAACTAATTCGGAGATATATGCAAGTTTACTTTCTAGTGAAGTCATACCTATTCTATTAATTGGGTCAGGTGGACACTGAGTTCTACCACAAGAAAGAATAGCGAGTGAACTAAACATATCTACAAGGTGAGCAGATAGACTCGCTAAAGGGAAGTTAGCAACAAGTGCACTGATTGCCCAACAAACACTGTTAAAAGAGAAATATTAAAGGTTCTTTGAACAACCTTCAATAAGTCTGCCAAATATTGGCGCCAAAAAAAAATAATTCAATTAAATGTAATTATAACACAATAAAATTAAGTGGAATAGACAGTTAAATATTCATACAAGACATAAGAGCACGAAAGATAATTAAAATAAATAAAATAATTCAAAATTAATATTGCACAATAATATTAGGTAAAGTAAAGCGGTTAAAATAATATGCAAAAAAGTGATATAGTGACTTTCGTGACATAAGAGTGACATGTCTATGAGATGCAGTAGATGACGGCTAAAGAAATAATTACGCCGAAAAGCAATAGAGGTCAGGATCCAACGGAAACTTAGAGAAGGCGATTTTCCAGTATTTTCAGCATTCACCAGGGCTGTAATAAAGAACACGAATGCCTCACTGAATAAGTGAGATGAAAACAATGAGCCAAATTGACAAGGAGCATGTCCAAAAACAATTGGAGGATGCACTCAAAAAAATTAAGCGCATCCTCCGTTGTCCAAACCTACATAATATACCTGAAGACATCAAAAACAGCAGTACGAGCCATAGCAAAGTTGATATGCAATATAGTTTAGAAAGAATACTTAAAAAGCAAAAGCCCTCTTAAAGAAACAATGCCAATGCAATTCACAACACAATATAGCCAAATCGCAAAAGGTTTGAACCTTTCTATACAATTGCTATACTAAATAGTGTAAAAAATAGGTTTAAAAAGCACGTTGTGATCTACTCTATAGTATAATAGTATACTACTATACGTATATATGTAGAACAAGAAGGTGGGGAAATGTGTGACGCAGTCCCCACTGACATCTCTTATGACTAACTTTGAGGGTCTGTGGGACTCGATCCGAAAACCACTACCCACTAAACTCTTAAACCTTGAGGGTACTCCATATTAGTCCCGCGAGGAGCTGCCGTCAGACACTACTTTTTGTGGGATGGAAGGGCTAATTCCTCTCTTCTGAATACTCATGTTGGTGCGATTCATCCTGACTTCTTTTCTCTCTTTGCTCAAATTGAATCCACAAAACTACTGATGTTCAATTGTCTTTCTCAAGGAGCATTAAACTGACAAGGTTTTGTGGGGTAACTTGGGTACCTAGCGAATGGTCCAGTGCAAATTTATTTTTGGCAAAGTTTTCCGTTTTATGATCTGCCAACTAGAGGTCAACCTAGGATAACCATTTTCGAATATTCGCGATAACGCTGCTGGCAGTGCCTGTGACATCGTCAAGGAACTTTCCTACGGCGACGAATGCCACATCATCAGCGAAGCTAACCATTGTTGCATCTTCTGGCATTGAGAGCTTCAGTAGTACGTCGTATATTAGGTTCCATAACAGTAGTCCAAGGACTGATCCTTGTGGAACACCTCCCGTGACATGGTACAATTTGGTTCCAGCTTCTGACTTATACTGAATATTCGCTTCGAAAAATAGCTGGATATCATTCTTACGAGATATAATGGCACATTCATTTTAACCAGAGCCTCAAGGATGCAAGTTCACTTCGCCAAGTTAAAGGCAATTTTTACGTCAAGAGTTGCGATTGCACAATATTTCTTTACACCTCTGGTCAAACTTTTGTTCGCTATTACCACACGAGCATTAACGAGTGATTATCGGAGAAGCCTTGAAGTCCTTCACTGAACTCTTCCAACCTGCTGCAGATGATCTTTTCTAGTACTTTACCCGCTGTGTCTAAGGCAATTTGGACGCTAGGATGATGACTCATCAAGTCTTTTGGCACCTTTAGGGAGAAGTACCAGGTGTTGCTGCTTCCAGCAATCGGGAAAGGTACCCTCTCGAAGACAAGCGTTGTAAGCTTGAAACACAAATTCAAGGGTTTCAACTCGGTGAGAGTGATGTTTCAGGCTGTTCTGGCAAAAAGGATCTATTTTACCCAAAACATCTGCACAGGATTTTATGAAATCCTGTGCAGATTATGTCTTGTCATTGAAGCATCACAAGCTCTTTTCATAAACCTCATTGGAATTCTCAAATTCTTCCTTAATTGGAAGACCTTCACGTCCAATGGGCCCTGCCGGTCAATTTCATCTTTCATCACAACAGTGAATGCAGCCCTGTTAAATGAGTCTAAATTCCAAGTATGACTTCTCGCAGGTGAAGGGAATGTCGCCCTATTAGTAAAAATCGTTTTCACCGAAAAAACTTATAACAAAAAATTAATAAATTTAAGCATTCAAGTGAAACAATGAAAACTGTATAAAAAAATTAATTAATTTTGAATCACCTCTAATTAAATTCAAACAAGTTTGAATAAAGGAGATATGAGGTATAAACGTCAAAAATACAAGGAAATTCAACGGTTACTTATACCAAGAGATAATAATGGAAATTTCCCGAAATTAAAAAATGAGTTAAGTTGTTTAATTTTTTTTTTTTTAATATACATTTAATAGATAAATTACGTTTTATTATTGCAATTTTTCACATCTTTGAACTGGGCTTTGGCATTTTTTGCTTAAGTAATTTGACCGGTACTTTTCTTAACTGTCTATACTAATACTTGAATTTCAATGATACGTCTTTAAGCAATATTTCGTTAACACTAAAAAGGTCGAAAAGCTTTAAGACAAAGAAGAATGATGTTTAAAAATGTATGAATAAGAAAAAGTGGTCAGACAATAAATAATATTGTATATATTTAATATTATATCGTATAATATTATACAATCATCAAAAAATAAAAAATCGAAACACTTTGTGTTTGATTTAAATGGTAATTATTAACATATAATTTATTCTGGCAATTTATTACAAAAGCATTTTATTCTAGGTTATATTTCCAAGACAAGAAGCTAATCTTCTACAATCTGTCATACATCTATTAGATTGTTTTATTGAAGATTATTCCGCAGATCAAACAAAACAAAATCTTAGTGAACTGGATTTGAGAGCACAGATTGAGGTATAATAATAGATACTTATAACAAAAATGAAAACTAAATGTCCTGTCCAACATTTCTAGTTTAAGTTCTGTTACAATGTGAAATATTTTAAAATGTTTTGCGATTTTTTCTTAAAAATAATTAGTGAGGAAAAAGTTATCTCTTATGAACATGACTTAAAAAAGAAATAATTAAAAATTTAATACAATAGTTATTAAATTTTAATTTCTTTCAGGGTTCCTTTTTTTTCTCGTGCATTTGGGCACTAGGTGGAACATTAGAAACACAATATCGAGAAAAATTTAGTAATCTATTTCACGGATTATTGGAAAAAGAATTTCCTTCGAAACTTAAGGAAGAATACCATTTATTTAATGTTGAACCTCCAATAAAGCCATATATTTTTATAATGCCTAAAGAAAATTTAGTTTTTGATTACAAATTTTATAGAGAGGTATCTATTCAATAACTAGAGAGAAATATTAATCATAACATACTATGAAATTTTCATAAATAATACTGGTTTCATAAAATAAAAATTTATTAATAGTTGAATTTATAATTATTTAAGGGTAAAGGAAAATGGAAGTTATGGAGTGATGAAACTATAATTACACCTTTAATCCCTCGAGATATTCCTGTTAATCAAATTATAGTTCCGACAAAAGAAACTGTGAGGTGCCACACACTTTTTCAACTTTTAATACAACATAAAAAACCTGTTCTTTTTGTTGGTTCTATAGGAACTGGAAAAACTGCTTACGTAACAGACTTCTTAATTAAAAAGAACGATTCTTCTGTGTATAAACCATTGATTATAAACTTTTCTGCTTTAATCACGGCAAAAAAAGTGCAAGACATTATTATGAGCAAATTAGATAGAAGAAGAAAAGGAGTTTTCGGACCTCCCATTGGAAAACATTGGATAATATTTGTAGATGATGTTTCAATGCCTATGAAAGAAACTTGTGGATCTCAACCTCCTATCGAGTTACTGAGACAATGGATAGATCATTGGCAATGGTATGTTAATAAATTTATTCATAGAATACGTCAAATGAAAAACTGTTACAATTTTGTTGAATTTCATAAATATTATTCACGTGGATGATATCACTTAATTAAACTAGGTTTGATCTCAAAGAGATAAGTGCAATAAAACTAATGGACATTCAACTAATGTGTGCAATGAATCCACCTATTGAAGGAGGAAATGATATTACTGAAAGATTCAAAAGACATTTTTTCACTATTACTATAGCTAACTTTGATGATCATGTATTGACTGCAATTTTCAGCAAAATTATTTTATGGCATTTAGATACGAGGTAATATTTAATTTAAACAGTCTTATTATTTTTGTCTATATTAATACATAATTTTTCAGAGGATTTAGTAAGGATTTCGATCCATGCATTGATCAAGTTGTGTCAGCCACATTGGATATATACAAGCAAACATCAAAGGTTCTGTTACCTACTCCGTCAAAATCACATTACATGTTCAATGTTCGCGATGTTTCAAGAGTCATGCAAGTAAGAAAACAAGCAAGAATAAAAAACAATAAACGTATTATTAGAAAATTTTTAGAATTTCACCTGCTTTTGATAAAAAAAATGTATATTAATTAATAATATTATAAAACGAAATTCGAAGAGAAAACTTTTACAAGTATTTCAGATTTTAAAATATATTACACATTCTAAAGTTCGATAATGTCTTTGCCATTATCGACCACTGTAACATTAAAAACTTAGGTTCTTTGATTTATAATTTTAAACAGTACACGGCTCACAGTACACAAATATGCAAATGTCTAAATCTGACATTTTGAGAATAGTACGGAGTTTCACCAGTAAACCTCTTGAGACAGACAAATTATTAATTAGTCATTAGCTGTTCATGCCGGGTTTCATCGTATAAAGTAATTGGACAGTTAAACAAACTTACCTGAAAAACGTTAAATTGTGTTTTTTTTTTTTTTTTTTTGGACGGATGTCCGTCTCTCACGAGACTCCTTATATATTTTGCAACGGATTTTCCACTGTCAAATAGGCGGCATATAACACCGCTCTCAAGCCTATCGACAGCGCTCACTCGCGCTCACGCTCACTGGACAATCAAGTCTCGCGACCGAGGAAATCTCATCGAGGCGCGCAGGAACGTAAACAAGCGCTACCAAAACAAAGTCAGAAAGAGTATTTAAATTTAATTCTCCTTTCTTTTCTAATACACCAAATATATTATTAAAATTATTAAGTTACCTTACATTAAACACGAATTAAATTCTATGATCAATGAGTAAAAGGGCGCCAGACTCAAATGAGTCAAGTTATAATATTAAAAGAGTAATAAAATTTCATTAAATGTAGCTAAAGTATTAAAATCTCGGTAGCTCAGGAGAACATGGCTCCTCGTTGCTTTCGTAGTGGTTTTTTTTTTAATTATTCCTAAACAGGCATTTTTATACGGACAAGAATAAGTTAGCATACAACTATGAAATAGAATACACTGATTCTACTCTAAATCAAGGAACTTATTATTCAAAACTGTATAAACAAAAGAGTCTAATATATAAAAATATTAAATCTTAAGTAACCGAACTCTATTTTTACTATGTATAAGACTTAAAATCGGTACCAAACCTTATGCTAAAAACTTCAAAAGAAATATCTCTAAATAAACCTGATTTTCTCAAAAGAAGGTCCAGAGCTTCAAACACTTAAATCAATAAAAATCACTATAAATATCATTCATATTAACTCTATTAACTCTATTAACTCTATTAACGGTCGGCTACGGAGAAGAAGGAATCCACTTCTCTTCGTCCTTTTGTATCAACCGCTATCAGACGATCCAGCCTAGATGGCGACACTCCTGGTAATGAAGCCACTTCCGGTCAACTCTGATTGGCCTGATTTCTGTAAATTTATTGAGTGACCTTACACTAATAGAATATTTGCACAGTCTCACTTCCCATAAGCCCTGGCAAATATTCTGAGATTTTACATTTTCATGCACTCATTCAGTCCCACTACCCATGAGTCCTGATGAGTTCATGAGAAACTGCCGCTCTATAATGTTGACTTTTTTGTAGGCATTTCCCTGCACTCGGTAGCGCCTTGCCTTTCAGCTGTCACGTGTCAATTTAGAAAGCTAATAATTTTAAGTTAAATGTTCAGACTCGTGACTCTTTTCTTTGTTTAATTTCACTATATTTGTATTATTGTTCCTCGATTTAATTTTAGTTTATTTAGTTTTTTATCGCATAATAAAAAAAAAGAAAAAGCCTCTCCGTAGCTTACAACCACGTTACAATTTACAGTCGAACTTCATTACAGGTAAGTTCGTTTAACTTTCCAATTATATAAGTCTCGTTTGAGACGGAAACAATGTAGATCTTCAGAGTCCTATCGAGCGAACATAATCTTTACTTTCAACAACATGGTTTTAATCATGATAAAGTTCGTTTATAAACTATATAATTTGTTGAACATCTTATGATTTCTTTTATGAACCTATGTCACCCCTAGCTTAAGACGGCTTTCGCAAAGCTTCTTTCACGTAACTCTTTATGTCTATTGTAAAACTTCGCAAACATTTGAGAGCTTTGTGACCAACCCGCGGTTTTATCACCTTCAAACTAGTGCCCTGTTTCAACGCTGCTGAAGTAGAAGCGTGTCTCATAGAGTAACCCGTGAACTTTTCGTTAACACCACACTTCATGAGTTTTTCTCTTATCCAATAAGAGCAATACAATGTATCTCGCAATACATAAACTTGGTTTCTCTCACAAATATGGAAAGGATAACAAAGGTCCTTGGTCTTGATGTTTTGATATAATCTAGGATGCGGAATTTTAAGCCTCTGCTCGAACTGCTCACGTTAGACAATTTGATCAGTGCCAAAGTATGTAATCTGTGCGCTGACCCTAGTGCAAATAATACTACTAATTTTTCGATAAGAACTCATCTAGCTTTTTTAAATTTAAAACAAATCTGTAGGTGCCATTCGATTTTTCTACTAAAAAATATGACGAGACGAATTAATCCTCTATAGAAGCGCCGCGTCTCACTGCCCCGAGAGAAACTAGCTTCTCAACGGCTTGTCTCACGTCGTCAACTGACTGAGAACCCCTCAAGAAAGGTTCAATCGGAATGAGCCCTTCTTGACATGGTTTCATTGTAAAATCTAATTTATGACCTTGAATCGCATTTAAAACAAATTTATCGCTTGTAATTGTTTTCCACTTGGAAAAAATGTGTCTAAGGTGAATAGTCAATTGAATTATCCCTATTGTCTGTTCCCTTTGGATTTTGAGTAATTTCGTTTGTACTTGTCCTTGCTGGGGTGGTTGCGAGCGTAATTTGCTCGTGGAGGATCCTTCGATGAATAGGCCTGGCGAGCACGACCCTGATTCTTTGTGTGTGAAAAGCTCATATGGAACAAAGTCATTAACTTGCCTGTATCGCTAAGCTGTTATATTACTCGTGACTTCTCCGGGAAAGCAATATCGGACTTAAGGAAAGTTATTAATCCTTGTCCAAAAGCTGAAAAACCTGCGCTGAAGGCCGCTTGTGCCTCCATCAGATGGTTAACCCGTTTCTTCTCAGCATTACACCAAGCCCGGTGTGATTTCTGGATTAAGCTCGGATAGTTTCAAACTGCCTAAGCACTTGTATGGGTATTGTAAAATCAGCTTCTCTCTTTCTTCTTTTTTGATACCGTTTTGAACCCAGAACTTCCAGCGTGCTGCTAAGTTCTTGTTGAGTTCGATCATTTTCGGTTCTTTTAAATCTGGGATCATGCCGAGGATGTTGTCTTCTCGTCACGTTCCTCAGAGTCTGACTTATCCGGCTCGTCTCTGTTCTCTTTTTCCTTTTTAGACATGTTACCCATCTTATGGCTAGCTTCGTGCTCAGCCATAACTTCTTCTAAAAGCCAGAGAAAAGAGGTTAGATTATGCCCTCCCTCTCAGTGAAGGTTGAATGCTTCGATATTTGTATATCATAACCTAATGTAATTTGCAGATTTTCCTCCCTCCAGTTGAGGTTCACTGCTGTATATATATATTTTTGATTTTATTTTATCCACTTGGACGGCATGTTCGTGGTCGCCATTTTTTACTCTTCTTTTTTTAACTTTTTCCCTCTATCAATTAATACAACCTAATTGTTATTTTCAATTTCATTCTTGAATGTTGCGATCATATCACGCACAAGACACATTTCGAAGAACGGCACGACGACCGAGAAGGAGGGAGCGCCGGTGTTTGCTTATTTAGAGTTTGTGGTCCATCCGCCGGCAGAAAGCGGTACTACATTGTTTCCGTCTAGAACGTGACTCGTGTATCTTGCCGGTTACAAACACTGAAATATAGCATGTAATTCTGGAATGTGCATTGACACGCTCAATGTGGAATAAAAAGATAAAGTACAGAGTCAGTCCCGAGATAGTGCATCTCGTTTAAACAATATGACGCATGCGCATAACAATGAAGTTCACGTGCGGTACAGTGTAATTAAAAAGTTAATAGTGTTGTTGTTGTTGTGTTGGTTCTTAACTCGTTGTTTTTTTATTTGTAAATAAAAACAATAAAAACAATGGTTCAAGCGAGTTGCATTGAAAATTGTAAGTCGTTTCGGTATCCAGGCACAACCTTGACATTTTTCAGGTAATTATAACGTGATAAAAGGACACATTTAAGGTTAGGTTTTTTAATTAATTAATTTCTACAGTTAAATTATTTATTAATAAGTGAAATTGATTAATTTTGGGTAAAAATTTGTTATAAAGTTGAAATTAATTTTTTATAACGTAAATATGTGTTAAAATTCTTGTCATGTAACATAAAGAATTGGTTATAAACTAATGTCGTTAAGCAATTCAATATCACAATAATTTTTCAGTTTTCCTATCAATGCGGAACATTTAATAAATCAATGGATGGCAAACATATCTGTGAAAAGTACAGCTAGCAAATATTCTTCAATATGCAGTCTTCATTTTGACGAGCCAGACTTTGAATATTCTGGACCGCAAATTAAATTAAAAAAGGGAGGTATACTTAAATATAAAATAAAAATGAAAATATAAAAACAACTTATCACCGAGGAATCTGCAGCAAAATGATCATACAATAAAATGCCAGCATGAAAATTTGGAAATATAAAATCTCATTATTTCTAAAATTTTTAATTTTAATACTTATTTCATAAAAATATATAAACGCCTAAAATTGGAAAAGATGTTATTGACTGCATGTTTCTATGTTTCAGAAAATAGATTCATAAATAAGCTATACTCACCGTTCAATTATGTGAACGGTACAGAAAATATAAAACTAAAATTGTTTAAACTTAAATTCATCAATCATATTTTCGATTTTCTTTAATTTTCAAAATGTTTGTAAAGTTTGATTTTTTATAAAAATTTAATCAGATTATTGTAATGAAAATAATATAAAAGAGATATTTTGGTACTGAATCAATGTTTACGTAATGAAATGATATATTATAATAAAAAAAGAACTAACTAATAAATAAATAATAAGATTTATTTTATATTATTACTAGATGAAAATGAATGAGTCTATGGATGGAGGAATGGATAATTCTGATGGCGGACCTATGGGAATGGGAGGTGGTCCAATGGGACGAGGTGGTATGATGATGAGGGGTCGAGGTAGAGGGGGTGGTCCAGGAGGTCCTCAGCAATCAGGACCCAGATCGCAAGATGTAAGAATCAAATAATCTTTATTTTGAAAAATATTCACATTTTTAAGATTTTTCCTTATTCACTTAACTTAAATAAATTATAATTTTTAGGATCGTTTAATGGAAAGAATTATGGCTATCAGTGGCCCAACTCATGATATTCCACCACAAGATACAACAGAAAAGAAATTCAGCGGTCGTAATCGTCTCTATGTCGGTAACTTAACTAACGACGTCACAGAGGAAGAACTGCAACAAATGTTCCAGCAGTATGGTGAAATATCCGAACTCTTCATCAACAAAGAGAAAAACTTCGCCTTCTTACGATTGGTACATAATTTTCTTACAATCAAAAATCTTTCAAATTTGTTTATTACCATCTAGATCAGTTTATATGATTAAAACAATTACCGTCTGAGTTTCCCATGATAATAACTCATTGGCTGCTTTTTATTATGATTTTATTAAATACCATAATAATTTTGAACATTTTGAAAACCTCAATACTGACCAAAAAAAATTGCATTATTTTGTAGGACTATCGTGCAAACGCTGAAAAGGCCAAACGTGAGCTTGATGGGCAAATCCGCAAAGGCCGTGCTCTAAAAGTTCGTTTTGCACCCCATCCATCGATAATCAAAGTGAAAAATCTTACTCAATTTATATCCAATGAACTGCTAGAGAAAGCTTTCAGCGTGTTTGGCGAAGTTGAAAGAGCGGTTGTTATTGTCGACGAAAGAGGAAAATCTCTTGGCGAAGGCATCGTAGAATTCACAAGAAAATCCGCAGCTCAGCTTGCTCACAGAAAATGCACAGAAGGATGTTACTTCTTAACTGCGTAAGTTCTTCAAATCATGAAATGATATTTTTAAAAAACAAATTCTCAACACTTCTTTCATTTTATATTTACTAGAAACTTTTTCCAGTTAATAAAAAGAAATTAATTATTTAATTAAAACTAATAATATGTTCGTTATTATATTATGATGATTATTTTTAAAAACCCCGAACGCCACGCTTGTTTGTAAATCTCATGATCTTACAAGTGCTAAATTTTATAAACTTGGTAGGGGAATAGAAACTTCCAGGTAGGAAGCATGGTGGTTGTTAATACCAACTGTGTGCCGTTTTAATGGATACAAACAAATTGATTTAAACTCAAGATAAAAAGCATTTAATTCGTCATACCTAACAAAGTAATTAATTTCCCAGCTCTCTTCGACCGGTGGTAGTTGAATCGTTCGAACAATTAGACGACCAAGACGGTTACTCGGAGAAAAATGTTCCACGCAAGACTCCAGAGTATTTCAAGGCCCGTGATGTTGGCCCAAGGTTCGCTCAAATTGGTTCGTTCGAACACGAGTATGGCACCAGGTGGAAGCAGCTGCATGAGCTGTACAAACAGAAAGAAGAGGCATTGAAGCGAGAAATGGCTATGGAAGAGGAAAAACTCGAAGCGCAAATGGAATATGCGCGATACGAACACGAGACTGAACTGCTACGAGAACGTAAGTGCCGCATGCAACAAAACGGAGCGTTCAATTACCGTTCACAGTATGCAAATTTTCATCCGCCAATGGGCACGCAATATCCTCAGTTTAGACAACCAATGCCCAAACAATTTATGCCGCGAGCTCCGTTTGGTAATTCACAACCGCGATTTAAACGAACGTTTAATTAATTTTAATTAAGTTTCCGCGACATTGAATCAATTTTTTGTAAATCGCTGAATGTTATTATTATTATCATTATTATTATTATTAATATTATTATTATTATTATTATTATTATTATTATTATTATTATTTATGTAAATGACGATGTTGA
>JABFQD010000808.1:0-22153 GCA_022817045.1 Psix sp. ZL-2020 | reverse complement strand
ATTATTTTAATGAATAAGTATCATAACAATTTATATATCGTACAACGTTTTTAATCTTATATCAATTCACATTTATAAATCATTTTTAATAAAGAAAATATTAAGTAGACTAATCTGCAAAAACTTCATGCAAGCAGAATTCCAATGTTTTGTATGAAATATTATAAAAATTGTGCATAAATTTTCACATGATAAAAAACAAGAACTGCCAAAAATATAGGAATACATCATTTTAATTTATATATATTGTAAATTAAAATTTTATTCAATCAAATTAGAAAAATCACAGATATTAATATTGCAATTAAAAAAAGTTGATACATAAAATTATAAACAATAAACATTTTCTTGATAAAAAACTTCAATATAATTTAATATAAGCAATTTGAATATCTTTCTTAGAATATAATTACGATTTACTATTTTGTTTTGAAATGACAAATTTCACACGAAAGTTTGTCTATTGCAAATGATCAGTACCATAAATCATAATTATATATGCAAAGTACCTATGTGGATATCATTTCACAATAACGTAACATACATTTTTTAATATAATTTTATAAAAAAATCTACGTTTTTTTAAAATTTAATACAAAATTATTTTGAAGAATGGTTTTTATTAAATCATCGTATTAATTTGTAGAAGAGCAGAATATAAAAATGAGATTTGTAAATTTAATTTACTAAAGACTTATTTAATTAATAAAATTAGATGAAATTGAGTATAATAATATTTAACTGAATTTTAGAAAAAATACTTTTTAGCTGATTTGGGTATAGTTCAACTTTTTTTCATTTTTGTCTTTTTTTAAAATAATAATTTCACTTTTAACAAAAAGAGCATCCAGTTAATAATAACGATTTCAATGTAGTAAAAGAAACACATTATATTAGTATATTCAGAGGCGATTCATTCAATTTACTCAGTGAAATCGCAAATAACATAGACGCCAGTTTTGAACAAACATTAATTTTTTTCTAATATTGTGGAGTCATTAATATTTTTTTGAAATAAAAAAATATGTTTGAACAATATAGTTTTAAGAAACGTATGACTAATATGTATAAAACACATTTAAAAATTACATCTTATTTTTAAATATTATGACTTACAAACTATAATTATGAATTACTTAAATACTTTTCTTGGATATAAAATGCATCAATTTTGAGTTACGGTTTACTTCTAATTCATATTTTAAAAGATGCGCTGAAATTGCAGAATGTTCAAATAATTTTAAAGACTATTGAAAATGTATTAACAATACTTCAACTACATGAACTGAACCGAATTGCATTTAATTACGATTTACGATATTAGCTACGATCGCTATACGTCATTTGAATCCGCTAATTTGAATACTATTCTTACATCAAATTATAATTATTAAACTTGTCTGTTATAATTTATATGGCAAAATTATTCAGAATTTTTTAATAATCAAGATTATGGGATGAATATGTCTTTGCTTTGTTGAAAAAATTTAAATATTATTTCATAATCTAATGACATTACAAGAATGATAACGTTTGTAACAATCACAAAAATTATCATGAAATTGTCAAACATACGTTCTCAACATTTGTTCCGCATTTGAAAAATGTGCAACACTAATGGAGCTCGAAACTAATGACTCAAAAAAAGAGTTATTATTTTAAATTATATTTAAAAGTGAGAATGTGAATTTTCATATTCTTAAAGACAATTTTTTGTGGTAGATGATTGTGCTTTGAAGATTTATTCTTAACTGGAAAGTAGGGATTACTATTTACTGTATAAATTTGCATAGGTTGAGGACGCTGGAAGAAGAGCAGAAGCAATCCTCTCGTAAATCTTTAAGCCAAGCTCTTAAGGTGGGTGATACTCATTTGCAAGTTTACAGTTGTCAGCAAATACATTGTCTCCGTTGAGTGAAAAACAATTATTCAAACAAATACGTTTCATCATTTATTCACCTAAACATATGGTGTAGTTACAACACTGCATTCGAAAGAATTTTATTGCATCAACGAAATGATATATACGAAATATCACAGACAGCAACATCATGTTATCAAACATTATATTCCAGTTTTAAACATGAAATTTCGTTAGAAAAATAAAAATTGAAAGTTGTCTCAAATTATTGCTGCTATTTATTTCTTTTAATGGCATAGAAAAACTTTAAACAATCGTTTAACCTCATCGAAAGTGGAAGGTTTGTATATAACTTAAAATGGAACGTAGAGAATTCCATTGAGTGAGAGAAAAAATAAAAGAGCCCTCAACTTAAAAATAGGGTTTTAAAATCCTTTTCTCAGTCTGTGACTCTTTCTTCAGCTAGGATAACAAACAAACGAGTGGCATAAGTAATCACAAGGAAATTACAATGTTCGCACCATATTGTGAAATGTCGAGCTAAATTCCCCACTGAAAAGCAAACACGTTCGAGTGTAAACAACGGCGAACGCAGGAAAGCGTGTATATATTTAATAAACTTGACATCGTAACCAATGAAATCCAATCTCCGCGCATTTTTGCTGGCACTCTCAACATCATCACCCAATAGAAACAAAAGTTAATATTGCGCTCACATAAGTTACGGTAGATCCAGCGGGACCATGGAAATAAAACATTTATTGAGCAAATGGAATGGACTATTTTCGTTTTGATATTCTGTACTTCAAAAAACTAATTTTATTGAATATTGTGCCGAATTTCATGTGATGCTATAGCAATCTTTATCATTTGTTTGAACTAGTACAATTTAATCCTTTATGACGATTTCATTAGTAACAGCTTTTAATAAGTTTAAATGACTGTGTCACCTGTATTTAACTGCTTCAATTTATTTTTACTTCGAATATTCTAAGTCTTTTATATTCTTTCTTATTGTTAGATTTAAAATCAAGAAGTAAAAAATCAATATGTCTTTCTGAATGGCTTCAAGCGATTTTGTAGAATACTGTTTATTCTCGTCTAATGATTTCAATCAATGCGAAATGTAACAAAGTTCATTAATCACTCGTAATAGGCTAAATTGATAATGGTTTGCATGTGTATGCGAACAGCACGTGGTTCACGCGCTATAAGCATACAATGTCATATAGTAATCGACATGATAGTCAACAAAGACAATCGATACAGGCGGCAGAGAGAATGCGAATGTCAAGCGTGTCCTTTCAATGTGTCAGAATATATATAACATAACAGAAACCTCCTTAATCGCGTGTAGCACGCAAATAACTGCTTCTTCTCAAAAACATTAGTATGACATCACCTTGAGGTCCCTGTAAGATGTCATATCGGAATATCTGGTTGTCGACATATCCGTAAGATATGGCTCAAAATTGGCTGGTACATGTCTTATGCTATACACCGATTAATTTTTTTCAATTCATTTTTTTACCAGAACTACTTATCATAAACTTACTACTCATTAATGTTCTTCAAATTTTTAAAAATTATCATTCATACCTTCAATTTAGGCTATGAAATACTTTTTTTCATAGAATACAAGTTTATAAAAATTAAAAAGTCTACAGTCCTTAGACATACGATTCAATATGAATCATTCTGAAGGTGCAATTTTTGCAATACTTAAGTGATACTCCTACAGAGTTTTTCCTTTTCAACGCAGTTCCTAATCTCAACATGGTACATACAAAAAAACGTTCTCTACTTGCGTAAAGGGTTTTAATGGATATATGTGTCACGTTCGAAAAAGCTAGAGTCTCTCAGCATTTACAGAAAATTGCCACCTACACTCGAAAAAAAGAAACATGCTAAAGATTGAACTGATAAGCTTTTGCTTAGATGTTTTCAAATGCTGAATGGTAGGATGATAAGAACTTACTGAAGGTAGTATGTAGAGAAAGTTTCATCAGTAAAGAAGATTTTACCGAGAGCAAGTATTATAAAAGCAAAAGAAGCTTGCAGGACAGGCAATCGAGATTTTAGAATATGCGCGAGGTTTTGATCAGACAAAAATTAGAGAATCTTCGATAATCTTTTGTTAAAGATTAAAAATAAATTAGTATGATCGCTTATGTTTTAACCATGTGGATATAATCTTCTAGTCATTTGTTCTTTAAATAATGTGTAGTTTTTCAAACAACTCCTGGAATTCTTTTTATAAACAATTACTTAAAATAACTATACGTTAATATGTTATAATTACACGAATGTAGATCTATTATATTCACTTCGTAGTCAAATTTAGACTTACGGTACTTCTAGAGTTGTATGAATAAGTTAATGTGAATTGACAGAGCTATAGATTTTGCCGATGTTTGCTTATCTTGAAGTCAGTGATTGATGTTGAATGTTAAAGACTCTTTACACTAGAAACTTATTTTGTATGAAACTAGGAGGTTGCGATGAAAGCTCTTGATTGCCACTTGCACATTTTGCGTGTCACCTTTTTCTATTCTTCTCCTAAATAAAAAGTTATAGTCTTTGAAAAATCACATATATTTATATTCAAAATAATTACAATCAATGGAACATCATTAATGTAAACACATTTAAGGATTTAATAACTTTATTTTATATATTAATGTGTAGTATTTATAAATATAAAAAAGATATAATTTCATAATCATATATCATATAATTCATTATTATATTCAACAAATAGTATATGCCTTTGAAATTAAAGATGAAGGCAATTTTTCATACCAAACATTTTAAAATTTATGTTCAAAAAATGTATCAGATTTTTGCAGAAATCAGAGATCCACATATTTTAAAATGAAGCATGCATATAACATTCATATACTGTTTTAATCGAATCCATATTTTATACTTTAAAACAGCAGTTTCACCTGCTCCGAAAGCTAGGAGATATTAAGTTCAGTTGATAATATTAGATTAGTTTTCAGTAAGTGAATTTCTTCAAAAAAAAAAAAAAAAATTCTTAAGTCAAAAATTTCTTGTGTTAAAAGATATATACATCATTATAAATATTTAAACGATATTTATGATTAAAAAGTGACAAACTAAGACGTTTTTTAGGATAAAACATTATTACATGTTTTAATATTAATATGTTGAAATAAAATATGTATCCGATATAAAACATTTGCTAAATTTAAATAATTTGATAAAACTAAAATTTAATAATATTTTTATGTTATATCGCCACTTTATAAGCCTTTGAACTATGGAATACATATGTTGTATCACTATTTCGATTGTATTTGTTTGCATAAAATATTATGTAATATCAACAAGTTTCTTGATGGCTAGCTATAGAATTAAAAAGCTGAAAATTATTAATTATCATAAGTCGGCGTATATTGCTTGTATTGTTAAAATGTTCTTGATCTGCAGATGTTTGTTAAAATAGTTAGGATTTTCAGACTAAGCATTGAAAGTACTAATTTAACGTTATCAATACGTGAGAAAGTAAATTAAATAAACTAAAAATTAAAAACTAAATAATTAAAAACTAAATTAAAAACTAAATTATTACGATTATTTAAATTTATTTTGATTGAACAGTATACATATACATTCATAGGTTCCAATATATAAACACAATTATATCGCATATCACAAAATGCTTATATTTTTAGTTTATAATTAAACAAAAAAAATATCATATATCAAGGAAATATCGCAGAAATGCGATATTACCTAATTCTGACAAGATCGTTGTCCGGCTTTTGTAAATCTTGTCTTATTCATATTTCTATTGTGATTTTGCTATTTTTGCTACCCTTATGTAACTCCCGAATAATAGTTTAACACTTCGGTACTACGAGTTAGTTATAGTTTAATGTGTAAACCGACAGCAATCTCCTGACCCAGCAACGTAACTCTTAGATCTTCGGGGATTTGATTATTTTAACACAATCAACGACGGTTAACATATTCGTCGACTTACAGTTTCGTTGAAACTAGGTTTTTTGAAAATTATATTTACATGTATATAGGTATAAAATATTTTATCATACAACTATTTTCATATTGCTGTTTTTTCAAGTATGCAGAACGATTACTAAAATTTAATTAAACTACATTGATTGAATGCGAGGAATTCTATTTTTATTAAAGTTGAATGTATTACAAATGTAATTTTTCAACTGCTACTGAGAATCTTCGTCATCAATTTTCTACAGTTGAATCCTATATTTTAAAAAGATAACATTTTTATTATAACTAATCAAAATAATGAATTACAATCAACGATAAGAGAATAGTGAAAAAATTTCAATTATTCCAGATGATGTAATAATACGGTTCAGTTTCAAATTTAGTATCGATTGCCTAATTATACTGTGTATAAAACGAAAATAAATTA
This sequence comes from Psix sp. ZL-2020, assembly GCA_022817045.1. Classification (NCBI taxonomy): domain Eukaryota; kingdom Metazoa; phylum Arthropoda; class Insecta; order Hymenoptera; family Scelionidae; genus Psix; species Psix sp. ZL-2020. The sequence continues at coordinate 15,863 of JABFQD010000808.1, read as the reverse complement.
TTTTAAATATTTTAAATTATATAATACTATTAATTAATAATTAATTAATAGTAAAATGTTTAACAAAGCGCAACAATAAAACATGATATTATTCATCTTTTGTATTAACTTAACTTTGAAAATTACAGACATAATAAAATAATCAAAATTACAATAAGTGTAGGAACTAGTAAAAATCATAAAAGTAAGGCATTCAATCGGATGTAGATAAATTAATTATTTTATTAATCCGAATGTCATATTCATATATATTTAGAATTTCTTATATCATGAATTTTTCACTACAGAATTTAATCTTCCTCCCAATGTAAGAATAAACCAAGATCAATCACTGAAGTCTAACCACTTCAGATCTTTTTAATTGCTTTGTTCTCTATTAAAACCCTTGGAATTGTTTATATGTGGACAAATGACGAATTTCAACAGCCAAAAGTCCTCCAAGCTTCATTTCACCCAGGCAATTCTTCTCAAACTCATTGCCAACGTTAGAATTATGGACAATGGAGGGATCACTATCATCCTATTCTTTGATTGCTCAAAAGCTTTTGATCTTATTGACCATATGCTCCTATCTCTAAACTTCATCAAGTGTGGAATGCTCAAATAAGATCATCAAATGGTTCATGTCCTGTTTAAAAATTTCTTGTCATTAACGCATCTAAAAATAAAATCATCATTCGTAAATAAACGTATCTTTCACAAATTCTTTTTTGAGAGTAATAAAACCTCTGTATTATAAAAGAAAAAAAATTTGAGAATCATCATAAGAATTTCTTTCTCTTTCAGAAAGAACAAGTCAAATTTACCTATAACACGGTCTAATTAAATATTAGGCAAATTAAAAATCAGTAAGCGTTTCCACTACAACACTTTAGGCTTTCTCTATTCAAGTGACCTTGAACTCTTATGTACTATTTTGTTGTTTTACACCACTTTTGAAGAGCTCCTTGATACTCATCCTGATCTTCGGTGTATACATTATTATTCCACCATTTTCTTGGAATATTTATCATTTTAATCGCTCATAACAACCCGTTATGTATGTTTATTCTTTTAATAAATGTGTTAATCGAAAGTCTGATTAAAATGTACAATGTTAAACGTACGTTACGAATACCATAATAAAAATTAAAAGTTCAAGAAACGTTTAGTGAAAAACAGTAAGAAAGTTCTTTTCTATTAATTTTCGATAGCCTAATAATTAGTTGTCAGTGATAACTCGCCACTCGGAAGCAAATTTGTAGCAATAAACTAAAATTTATAATGTTGTTCCCGGAATATCTAGAAATAAGTTCTTTTAACATTCTCAACGATAAAATCGTTATAAACATGTAATCTTCTTAAAAGTAACACGTCTGACCATTAAAGAGTGAAATTTAACCTAATAATGAATTATTAATTTTTAAACAAACATCTGACGCTTTTGGTATTTTTAACTGTAAGAACGTGAACTTAACAAACATTTGAGTAAACTATAATTATTACATTTAATTTATAATATAAAGTATGCAAAAAAACATTCTAGTTAAAATCAAGATCACTATTTTGTGACATGATGCGTAAATAATTTACGTGTGTGAGTATAACGTAAGGAATTTAAAAGACATTTTTCTTTGTTTCAGTCAGAGTTGCTAGAGAAATAAGGGCAAATGCCACCAAATACATACAAGTTATACAGTTTCCGGCAACACTATGGTTTCATCTGTTTTACGCTTCTCGTTACATTAACAAGGGGAGCTAGTATCATGAAACGAATCAAATATAAGGCAATCTGATAAATATATTCAATGGAATAAAAGATTTAAGTTAAAAATATATTTTTATAAATTGAACATGAATAAAACCAAACATAGCTTGCAGCATTAACATGATAAAGCATCATATTATACATCAAAATCAAATTAATTATTAGTTAATCACAAATTGAATGTTACAATTTTTTTTAATAATTGACATATTAGCATTGGGATTAATCTAACATATAAAGTGAAAATAATACAGACCTTAATTAGTGATTTTTTGTAATAACATATTTATTTAGCATTTAGATGATATTATATTTCGGATTTATTTCGTAATATGCTATAAAAACACATATATAACAACTTATTAGTAAAACTCTGCAAAACTTTGATTAAAAAAACTCTAAAGTAATTTTTTGCGTAAAAATATTAAAAATACTATTCAAATATTTTACATACATTATAATTTCTAGTTACTTTCGTACCAAGGGCGCAATGCGTCATTTAGACAGACGAGCTTCTAGCTCGAGACACAGCTTCCGAAAGTTGCCTGATACGAACCCGTGGATCCCAATAATGTCGAGATGAAAGTGAAAAGCTTAGCCGAGTGTTAATAATTCTCACTATTAACATTGATATGTCTCTCTTATGTTAGGAACATACTTTTGTCATAACTTGTACGTGAAATGTGATTCTGTGACCTGACGCGGGAGTGAAGTAGACCTTCGCATTCAAGGGAGTGATTTACTCCCTAGAGAGCGAAGAGGTACTAAAGGGCGCAAAATGACACTTTGTATGAAGGTGTGATAAAATTTTATTAATAAAACATGCAGATTATCGGTTTAATAAAAAAATCACATTACAATTATTATTTCTACAATACTTTTGCATAAATGACGATTCATTTCTTATGTTTAGAGGGAGAAACTGATGTTCTTTCCCTTGGACAATAGGCACTTCCTCGGGAATAATTAAGTAGTTCATTCTCAGAAAACAAAGTAAAAACATGAGATATACTGTATCTTTGCTATAAAAAATGTTGTGTATAATATAAAAAATGAACGACTTATACCATGAGTGATGGTAGCACAACTGGATTACACTTCAGGTTGCCTTTAGTTACACTCCGTTATGTCTTTTTTAGCCTCTCCCCCCATCAAAAATTACTTTTTTTTCTCGCTGATTTCATAAAATATTCTTCTTTACGATAAAAAAAGTAAAATAAGGGTAAGATAAATTATATTTATATTGTGAATATTTTATTTCATAATAAGTTCAATTGTTCCTTTATAGTTTTATTTTTTCAATTTAAAGTTATTTTCTCTGTTGTTAATTTGCCATAAGATAGAAATAAATAGACAATGTAATTATTTTTTCAAATATTTATATACATTTTTTCGTTTGTACAATTATTATATTATATTATCACATGTCGGTATATTTTGATGAATTTATATAAGATAAATTAGTTATGATTACTTATATTCTGATATAATTACTAGTATACATCCAAAAACTTATATCATCAATATGAATGACCGTTGAAATCCAGGAGGGGCCACATCAATTGTACTAGGGACGTTACAAATATATTTTGATTCTTTTTCGAAAGGTGGATAGACATGAATTCTAAAATTATTACACAATTTCTTCCTCACTGAAAATGTATTTTAGTTTTTTTAATACAACTGATCTTAAAATTTGAATATTACCAGTACATTATTTCGCAGCGAAAATAAAAATTATTTTCTCTTAAACATAGATTCCCTTAAAAGGAAACTATAGATTTTTATTATAAAAGAATTGTAGGTTTTTTTGATAATAAATACACTCCTTAAGAATAGATTTAAATTTTAAACTAAATGTTTTATATTTATACTTATATTAATACCTACTCCTTATGACGTATATAAATACATACCTCATAATGACATTTTATTATTTAACTTTCATAAGCTATTTATAATTAAGCATGCTTTTGTTTACATAAGAAAATACAGTCAGTCAAGAGATGAGCACTTAAACAAAGTCAAAGGTATTAAAACGTATCTAAAATCTACTGAATATTACCCTATAATATCCATTTCATATTTTTGTGTGGACTTAATGAAAGTCATATTCATTCTTTTCAAGTTATCTTGAAATACTACCTTACGGATATTTTTTTTCAAACAAAATAAAATGATTTTGATAAATAATTTTCAAATAAAGTTAACTCTAATTTCTTTTTTTAATACTATTTTATTATAAAAATTTACAAAAAAATATTTTTTCATTATGTTTTGTACTTTAAACAAAATTACCTACTATTACCACAAAAGCTAAACTGTTTTAAAAGCAAAAATAGTTCAATCTGTATCATTAAATATATGGTTTCTTCAATTTTTTTCAGTTTTTTTAGAGTTAGCACTTCCTATGAAAAGTTGTTAAGTGGAAACCAATAATTTTATTATGTGGATAAATCCAACCTCAATTTTGTATTAAAAACATTTGATAAAACGGCAGTTGACAGTCAAACAAAATATATCAAAAGATTTAAAAAGTGAGAATAAAATATTATTTCTTCAGTTATAGAATCAATTTTTGTATTTTTGTAACTCTATTTTGCTAGAGTTAACTTCAGTTTTTGCTGTCAACTGTAGTTTAGCCTAACATTTTCTTAATACAGTAATGCATAAGTAAATATAATTGACAGATTAAAATCAAAGTCCCAACGTGATGAACACCTTACTTTTAAATTCTTCACAAATGTTAAATTTTAATTTAAACAGATAAGTAATTTTGTTTGGTTTTGTTACAAAATTCTTTGTATAAATGTATATAACAAGAAAATGAACCTGCTTACTTTACTTACTTACTAAAATTATAAAACCTCTCATTAATGTAAATGACTTTTATTGAAGAAAGTATCTGCTAGCTAAATTATATTTAAACAAAGAATACAGCATGGCACATAATCCTTTGTTCAACGTAATCCCCATGCGTATCTCAACTACGTAACGTAAACTCAATGCATTTGAAATTTTTGCTCATTTTTCATGTTTCAGAATTACCCACAGGCTCATTATTGCAATGATCATCTTAAAGTTCTTCATTTTACTATAGCAGTTCAACCTGATGGCATTCATCGATATCTATTAAGCTTCTATAAGCACTTGAACATGAAAGAAAATGTGGAGAAATAAAGACAAGGGCACAAGAACAGGAAAAAAGTCAAAAACAGTGGACGAGCAAGTAGACGAGAATGAAAGCAGAAGCCCCAACAGAAAGAGAAAAGGGGAGAGAAGGGGGAGAGAGAGAAACACCGAAAAACGAGATAGCAGACATCACGCTGCTGGCGGGGCTGCCTAGTACGACTGTGCTTCACTGCGCAGGCAGCGCTCGTGCCGTCGAGTCGGCAGCTCTCTTCAAACTACTGTGTCCAGCTCGCGCGTAGACGGCATTGTATCAGGACATTTAGTGATCTGTGCTAGTGAATCCTCGCAATTGGTCTCTAAGCAAACCAATGACATCGTCGAAAGTCAAACTGTTGAATGTGTAAAGTGACAAGTGACAATGATCAGCATCACCTATTCGAAGATTATGAGGCATTCTAGCCGGTATACAGTTGTGTGGCTGTAAAAATTCAAGGCGGAAATTCGTCTTGGTGTATTTGTAAGTAGATTTTCAAATAGTGTCCAAAAATAATTATCACAAAAGATTTCACACTACCTTATGTGAAGTACAAATCAGAATGTAGTTTTAACCAATTGATGTTGATGAATCTTAAGTGAACTATCTGCGGATCTTAAGTGTTTACAATTTGTGGGTGGAAGGTTTAACATTGTGTGGAGATGAGAAAGGAAATTGCACGAGGCGATATCCAATTGAAAACTAATATAAACTTCTGAGAAGTAATTTTGGAAGTTGGTAAAGAATTTAGATACGGTTATCTTATAATGTGATCTTGTCTAAGACTGAGTGTGAAAAACCCGGTCAAAAGTTGAAAATTCTATAGATTTGAAAATTCTACAATGTATCTGTAAATGTGTCATCATAGAAGAAAATTAGTAATGAGAATAATTTTTATATGCTTAAAATTATTTTATTAGCAATATTATATTATCATGAATAGAAAATTATTATAAAAGATTCTGACACCTTTGAAAGATGAATAGATCAAGAAATCAATGCATGAATCGTTGTCTAAGAAAAAACTGTCATTTCTCTCATATCTCTGATTGATAAATCACAATTTACAATTTAATAAACCTAAGAGTGGTTTTGCTTTAAACTAAATTTTCTCAGTTTAGGAATTATTACTTTATAAAATACTTCGAACTTTCAGAAGATTAAGAATGTATAGCCATTTGCTTCTTGTTGTTAGCCGATTCGATATTAACTAGGAGAATTGAGTTTCCGAGACAATTTTGACAACAATAAGGGTGGTTGTTAACGATACTATAAGTTGTAATATTCAATGTAAAAGTTAAATTCGAAAATATTAATTAAACAGTTTGAAAAGTTTTAATTAATGTAAAATAATCTGTTTCCATGTAAACCTGATGGACATTTTAAATGTGAATGTCATAATAAATCAATATTTAATTAATTGGCTAACAAAACGTGATTTCATCTCTTACCATTGGTAAAAGTAAAAAAAGAAAATAAACCTTTTTGAGCAATTGAATAGAAAAGCCGATATATTTATATCAATGAACTCGCTTTATAGAAAAAGTTAGTTTCATGTCATTAGCTTTGATTTTACCGATGATAATTTACGAAGCTATAAACCGATTCTTTCAAGAAAGTTCATTTTGCAAAGTACTGCTATCTAGCTTTGATCCTCCAATTATATCCTACTGCGTGTAATGCTATAGGTAACTGTACGTGGCTAGAACTTTAACAAGGATTTTCTAAGTTGCCTAATTACTTAATTAGCTGGCAGGGCCAACAACGTGAAATGTTCTTTGTCCTTTTCGGTAACCGATGAGCTCTTTGAGTATGTGCGTGTTGGGAGAAGAAACGTAATTTATTGCTGTCAAGAGGTTGAATGAGGCGTTTTTGATACTCCTTCTTTCTGCGTCAGCAACAGGTATGAAAAACAATGTATCAGGTTTTGCATACATTCAAGGACCACTTAAGTGATTAGACAGTCTACGAGTAAAGATTGCAGCAACTACTATCACTTATCTTAAATTTTTTAAATGAAAATTATCTTTTACAATTAGTTAAAAAATTTCTAACACAAATCGAAATTGGATATAATTTGTATCTATGTCCAAATTCATTGGAATCGCGCTTATTAATGAAAATGAAAATTAATAACATGATGTGAATTTAACATCATCATAACGTCATTCATGTGACGACAGATTTCTTGTTTTCCATTAATATACTTCACTTTGTTTATCGACAAAATTCTCCAGCATGTTAATATTATTTCCATTTGCATAAAGGCGTAAAATTTCGCAAATGCACTGGGATCGCATAATTAATCGCAACTTCGACAAGTCTTGGTCGCGTTTCCAATGGCTGTATGTAGATAGAGTACTTCTGAAATCTTGCAAAGTGCTTTGCTGAACGTGTTCTCGGCGTCGATTTACGTGGATTCTCATCGCCAACCCATGGTGAATTGAATGCGGTGAGAAATCGAATTGCAATATACACTTTACACGCTCCACCGCTGTTCTAGTACTATCGATTTCGCTCATCTGTCTGGTCTCTTCAAGTCATTATACATTCAAAGACCTCTTTTTGTTCACTATAAAAATCAATCCTCGTATAACACTGTAGATACGCGTGGCTAAACCATTGAGCTCGCTTGGTCGAACTAAGTTGATTTACTGAAACATAACTGGTTTGATGTTACGGGACATAACTTTCCCAACGATTCAAAGCCCCCACATAATGTGCTAAACAGGTGCGAAACTAGTCCCTTCCCTCGAGAGCTCACACAAACATCTAGTTCCAAGCAGTGGTATCACAATCTTTTTGTACTTCGTACTTTGCAGACAAAAAAATTTTAGATTAATCCCAAACAGGGTTTTATTACAAAATTTCTAGGAAGTTGGAAAGCTCTTACTAGATAAGATTTAATGAAAGGTCGGGCATAAATTATGAAAAATATCTCTTTGCACATAATATATGTGCGGAAATATTTCTAACTTTCGCGTAATTATTCATAAATTATATTGTATAATTTTATGCGACTTCTAGCACCTAACTTTCACATTGTTTCACCTAAGATTCTAGATAAATTATGCAAGACAAAATCTTACAAGTATATTGAATGACCTTAAGTAAACAGCACTTGGGGTAAGATTAAGGTAGATTAATCATGAATTATGTGGGATTCTAATACTTACGTTAATTCCGTGACAGAATTATGTTTAGTTTATAAAAAAAGAATATGATTAATAATATTATACACAAAGAAATTTTTCTATGCAGAGTCGAAGTCATTATCATGTAAAAAACTATAATATGATAATATTTATTTTTAATTTCAAAATTACATGTTTAACGCTAAAACGAATCAACAAGATAGTTATTATACATAAATGTTGGAAGATTACAAATACTATTGATCTAAAATTGAGTTGAATCACTTAATAGTGATTATAAATATTATTTTTGTTAAAAAGATTTTAATTCTTAAAATTGTCATAGTTATAAATTAAATATTGAAATTAAAACAGCAACAGTTTAATTCAAATAATCATATCATAAGACTACGTAGTAAGAATACATTAATGTGAATATATTTTAAATAGTTGATAAAATATAAATCAATTCATATATATTTTAACTGTCGTCTTAAATACGATTTTCAATAAATCACTTGAATGAGTTCTTATGTACTGAATATAAGTAAAAAAAATAAAAATTGATGTTCATATTGGTCTGCAAATCTTACGGAAAATCTTTTATCGCAAGTAATATTTAACAAATATTTTACAACAAGTATATAAATCTAACTCGATTATATATTCAGTCAATGGTAATTTGGAAACTACAAATGTTCAAAAACTATCCATTGGAAGACCGTATCACTATGGTTTTTATAAGCAACATTAATTATTTGGTATAGGTATACAATGCCTCAAATACACGGCAAATTGTATATAATTAAAGCACATCTTAGTTCAAAACACCGATACGAGTATTCTTATTTAATAGCTTATGGTGTCAACTTTATTTCTTTCCAATTTACAAAACTTCTCTCACACATACACACAAATTGATATTGCTCTAATTTTTTTACACATAAAAATCGTTTTTTTTTTTCAATTTTCTATAGCGGTTAACCAATATTAGAAAATTCACGATTCTTTTTTGGTAGATATATTTTATTTCTAAATATTTTTGTCATTATCATGTCATATATTATTATATTATTAAAGTTTCTTACTATTAAATCATGATAATTTGGAAAACTTCTGAGTAAATAAATAAAAAAGTGTAAGACTTTTAGTAATCAAGTGTCATCAATTCTGCTATTATAGAGCAATTTTTCCAATAAATGAAATGGTATAACACTTTCAAACAATCATACTTGAGTATTTTATTGAATTTAATAAATTCTACTACAATTGGTATCAGCTCATCTTCTCTGTCAATTCTTTAAAATTCATTTTTCAACTGAATTCCTTTATTTTCACCACAAAATCCCATAAAATGGACTTAAAATTACACTTACAAATTTCTTGTTAATCAATGATAATGAAGGAAATAATGTGATCTTAAATCAAAATCGACAGAATAAGATGTGTTCATAAAGAAAAATTTAGTTCCTTTCGAAAAACAGCGATCTGACAGTCGAAAGCATATGAACTGGGCATATAGTTTGAACGTTGGTACATTTATAATTGAAATCATCCCGGTTTTCATACGAAAAACTTCATACACCGCACTTGGTTTGATGAAGTAAGAGGAATGGACGGATGTTATGTATGCACTTTGCTTAATACGCAGGAAAAGAAAATGTTCCAAAGCCGCGAATTTTAGTGTTCACTTGGGGAAAACAGGAAGGAAATGAGTTGGTCTAATTACAGCACTGAGTACAGAACGTCAAGTTGTTTGGCGACGCGGACGTATTTCATCATACTTCTATGTATAGGCAAGATTTTTGCGCGCCAAATGTCTCTCATGCGTTATAAAAGATATAATTAACAAAAAAGATGTCAGTAAATAATCAAAAATAAGACAAGACTAGATTGACACAATACCTAGTTTTAGTTTCAAAAAACGAGCTCAGTCTTTCAATTATTCAAACACTGTTTAAAAATTGATTTTCAGTCGAAATAGGCCATTAAATTTCATTAGAACGTTCACATATTTGTCATAAATATTTGTCGTCGTGTGTCAATTTGCATACATGCTGCATTGTATTCGAAGCAGATGTGTATGGATATCTGTTGAAATACGTGTATGAATGCTCGTTCACATTTACGTTGTTATGAATAAACTGTTTTTAAGCTGTAATGTAAATTGGCGAAACAATTCTGTATGAATTAGTAGTAAGCATTATATATGGTCAGACAAAGTTTAATCTCGTAACATCTTTATTATTTTATATTGCTCATTTATAAATTTGACGAAAAACTGCATTGCCAGAATAATATTTTATATTCTCTCTTGATAAGTAATTAGTTTAAGTTCATATTAATCAAGACTTATTAATTGAAGAACTAATTAAATTCTAGACTTGCTATTGAATATTTTAGTGAGATAATATTCACTGAATATTGAAACTTAATATCTCGATGTCATATAATATATGTCTTTTATGAACGTAGTACTAATACTATATAGAATATTGTCCGTAAAAAGGATAATCTTATGAGTTATAAGTACATATATGCACTCATAATAAATTAAGAATAGAACGTATTTACCCATTTTTTGAAACAAAAATAATTTTATAGAACTAATAGCTATACATTTTTTAGTTAAGACTAAAAATCTTATCTATGTAATTATTCAAAAATAAAATTTGCATATAAAGAGCAAACAAAATGGATCTCCCAATTCCCCCAAAACATTAAAATACATTTCAAGTTGTAAGAAGGACAAGGTCACGAGATTGATGTACAATGAACCAATTTATAAGCAGAATGTCTAACGAAAAGTCGATTTTTTCTTAATTTCATATAAGAAAAATTTAGTATGAAAATAATGTATTATATTTGCACGTGAATTATTACTTTATAAATATTATTTACGTCACTTACTACGGATAAAACTAAATATTTTTACGATATTTTTACGAATTATTCACCACATTTGATTTAAAAAATGGAATCGAGATTAGACCATGTTCCTACACAAGTTACCATTAAGTAGCATTATTTTATTTATTTCACACGTGCAACTAAATAATATCATGCTGAAATTAAACATGTGTTTTTGAAAAATATTAGATTTACTTTGTAGCGATCGGCTATCGCATTAAGATTCATTTAAGATGAATACAATTTTCCACACAGCCTGTAAAAACCGTTGGATTTATATATCACAACACATGGTAGGTAAATCATTGGCGTCCATCTGTCTGCACAAATAAAGTTAATATTGTAGGCTTTAGTACTTTTATTCGAAGTAAAAATCACACTGGAAGATAAAGACTGCATTCATGTATCCCAAAAATTTCTTATAAATGATAAAAAGTCTGATTTATTCTAGGTAAATGTCAAAATAACAATACTTAAAATGTTAAATAAAAATATTCATGAATGTAAAAAAAAAATAATATATGACATAATGAATTGACATGCAAAGATAAGTTGCTTTTTGAGAATCTATTCGAACATATTTTATCTATAAAAAAGATAAGTTGCTTTTTGAGAATCTATTCGAACATATTTTATCTATAAAAAAGTTGTTGACTTGATAAAGAACCATGACAGAGCGAGCCTGTGTCGCTCTACAATAAACACTCCATTTCTAACACCTACCGCCTTTTACTCAACAGAAAGGTTGAGGCTGGATCCTCAAAGCTTAGGACAAGGATTAGTCCGATAGAAATACTTAAGGGAGAGAACCCAAATTAAAGAACGAAATATGGGAAATTAACAAAAAAAAAAGGCAATAAGGTGTATGGACTCTAATTATCCAGTACCGATGTCAGGGAGTGAACAAGCGGGTTGCTTTACGTTGTCATCCCACCAGCGCAGTGCATCCGTGGTGCCTGTTTTAATCACATATGCATCCTCTATTATAAGCTATAGAGAAATTCACAGGAGTATGAAGATGCTAGTTCTACTCGAAGACAAACTTGAGGACCTTGCTGCTTATCTCCATTCAAGAACCAATGTCACCAAAACCCATACAAGAGAAACTGCGTAAATTGATGAATACGTTTGATTTTCTAAAACAAGCCATTGCTCTAGCGCAGAAATCCATCTAGAAAATCGAATTGCAAGAAAACGGGCATACAGACATTCCACGTCTCGTAACATCCTATGCAGCAACCGTAAACAACGTTCATTAAACAAGATGATGGCCTCAGACAACTCTCCTGCTCGCGATGTTGATCCCACCAGGCGGCAGACAACAAAATTCAAACGGAGAAGCCACGTACTTCAGTACAGGGAGGACGAGGGAACTCCATCGCAATTAAAGATGACTATTTCGAAGCTCCTACAATAATAAAAAATATTGATGGACGGATACATGAACTTAACAAGCCAACACATCCAGGCACTTTTGAAGATTTAAAGATGGTCACTCCTCTGCTGATATTCTTAGTTAATTGAAGAAGGATGCAATACTGAAAAACATGGGTCATGTTCCGTATTAAAGATACGGAGGAACGCTGCAGGTAATATGCTACTAGTATTTAAGCAAGGAACTCACGAGAAATCTAAACAACTCTGCAAGAAGAACCAAGTGAAACTGAAAAATTTTGCTAACGTATCTGGGAGATAAGACATGAGAACAATTGATCTCAAAAACCTCGATGATGTCATTGTGGCTAACGAAACTCGTGACACCATTAACTCGCAAATTTAGACGAACAAAGGAGACCTTAAAATGTTACAGTCTACCCGAAATACCTATGGAGGAACGAAGTCGTTTGTTTGAGTGTAACTTGCTGAGTTGACTATAAAGCTACTGATGAAAGGCAAACTTAGAATTGGTTGGGTTAACAGCAGAGTGAAAGAGAGAATTACTCTCATGAGATGCATCAAGTCCCTGGGAACCGGGCATCTAACTCGATTTTGCAAGGGTCCTGACCGATCTAAGCAATTCCATAGGTGTGAAGGTACAAACCATAATGCTAATAACTTAAATAAGACCAAGACTTGTTACATCGGCACCGAGTGCCATATACAATGAATTTCAACATCCGCTGGACGGAGTAGTGGAAAAAATTCGGTAAAGACGCCCTACTATTATACCCGGTGACCTCAACGCATGGGCCACCGACTAGAACAGTAGAGCAACGAACATACGAAGAATTGCCTTACAAACCTTCTCTTTGGTAGATATTCTTATACTAAACATTGGCTTTTTCTGAACATTTATAAGTAATGGATATTGGTCCATTATCGACGTGACGTTTGCAAGTGGTATCTATGTGGTTTCATGGAAAGTCAGAAATCACTTCACCCATAGCGACCACCAGGCAATCATCTTTGAAGTGTCAGCTTCCAACACAACTCAAAACTTGGTTACATATAATTGATGCAAATAGAATCCACGCTCATTCGACTACGAAACATTTATTGTTATGATGCAGAGTAACATTGAGCTGGAAGGTTCCTTGGATAGTAGAATCTTGGAGTTGATGACACTCATCACCAACGCGTGCGACGCATGCATATCTAGGCGGTTACATAACACCTATCATAAGTCTGCTTATTGATGGAATGAAGAGATTGCTAATTTGAAAAGAAGATGCTATCGGACTAGAAGAAAAGCACTACATGCAAGAGAAAGTAAGGCGCTTATAGCTTTCGGGATGCTATAAGCTTGGTAAAAGCTATAAAACCTAACATAAGATGTGCCTGAAGGACTGTTTATCGCGAGGTTGATCCCTAGGGTAAACTTAATAGGATGGTTATGATAAAGTTAAAAAATTAGCGTTCAACACAACCATCTTACCTGAAGTTAATAGACAAAATAGTTCAAACTTCGCTCTCACAATTAGAGACTTCTTTCTTTAAAAATCCATTAAATGATTTCTAGCAAGTGTCATTGATCACGAGGGAAGATTTGCTGAGGACCGTTCGAAGAATAAGGGATACTCAAACTTAAAGTTCCCATCAGATTGATGCCAGACATATGTCTCCATATTTTCAGTGTCTATTTCCTGGAGGGAAATTTCCCGGAACGTTTGAAAAAAGAAAAATCTTGTACTTTGCCGAAAAGCGATAAACCGCCAGATAATCCCATATTCTACTGCCAAATTTATCTGCTTCATGCAACTGGCAAAGTGCTTGAGAAAATGATCTGTAACAGACTTGCAAAATTCAATGCGAATAACCAAGGACTTTCTAAAAATAGAATACGAATTCCGTAAGCTTAGGTCCACAGTCGATACCGTGACAAAAGTTTGATGTATTGTAAGGAATACAATAGCTAGAAGAAGCTGGAGGAAAGGTGCCAAACAGCTCTGTGTAATAGATGTGAAGAATGCCTTCAACTCCGTTCAATAGAGTTACATCCTGGACTCTCTCGAAAGGATTGAGGTTCTCATATATCCACGATAAATGATTGCTAGTTACTTCTCTAACCGAGTCGTGATATATGCCTCGGCTACGAATTTAAAAGACTACAACATCACTGGCGGCGTTCGACAGAGTTCTGGAACTCCTGCTGTGGAACATCATGTACGACACGGTACTTAGACTTCTAATGGCTGAACATTTTACGATAGTGGAATTTGCAGATGAGGTGGCTGTGTTTGCTGCCGAGAAATTCCTGAATAAATTCACTCATAGCAAACCAAACTATATCTGCTAAAAGTTAGCAGTTCACTTTCTTTGGTCTACAACTATCCGATCACAAAACGGAAGCAGTACTCGTAACAGGAAGAAAACTATTGGTCACACTGGGTGTTGAAAAGTGCGACATTTCCTAGAACTCGCTAAGATATCTTGATGTCCAGATCAACGCTAGATCAGAATCGGATGGACGTCTGCAAATCATCAGCGAGTAAGCATCTCAGGTAAACAATGGTCTGTCGTGCATTATGCATAACATGGGACAACCCCAGCAAAGCCGCAAATGCATACTGTTTTCGGTCATAAATCTGATCTTCCTATACGTAACACGTGCCATACGCCTGTACGATGACTAGAGTATATAAGCGGAGTGCTTTCCGTGTGGCGTTCTCATACTGCACAGTATCCTATGATGCCGAATTCGTTATAGGTAATATGCTTCCACTTTATCTGGCAGAGAATGAAATAGGAGTTTATAGATAAAAACCTGCTTCTGGTTTTACCTATTTACCAACAACAAATGAGAAGAAACCCATTTTGAAGATGTGTCAGCAGCGTTGGGACTTGTCGACAAATGGAAAGTGAACCCACCGTCTTATACTAAATATACAAAAGAGAAATACAAAGAGAGTTTAATTTTTACCCAACCCAACTTCGGGACAGGACAGGACATTGATGTTTTCAAGCTTATCTGGAGAAGTTTGGAGCTACATCCTCAGTATTTTCGAGTTGCTCTAGCGAAGGAGAAACGGCCGAGCATATTTTTTTTAAATTCTCTAGATTGACCACTGAAAGATTTAAAATGGATGAATTGCTCAAATCTCACATGAAACCAGAAAACCTCGTGAATCTGCTGATATTTCTTGAGGAAAATTGGAAGACCACGACTGTCATGGCCACGCGTGAGCTGAAGACATTATACCTGTAGAAGAGTACGAGAAGACAGCAATCCTCGATCCAATAAAGTAAGCTTAGACAGTTCACCCCGGGCGAAGTAATACCTGATAACAATTCCGCGCGGGACTTGTTTAAAGCACTTTCATGGTGCAGGTTTTTCCCATATAGATATATAATGAAAATATACACTGGTCCAAAAAAAACGGCAGCACCCTAATTCGGTCGAAATTTTACCATTTTTCAAACTAATCCTATCTTCTGTAATTTTTTTAAAAATGTTTTTTTTTTTACC
>JABFQD010000807.1:0-22153 GCA_022817045.1 Psix sp. ZL-2020 | reverse complement strand
TATTTAAATATCTGAATATCATGTTTTAAACAAACATGGGGTTTATACTTTGTATTATTTTTACTAAACACTTACAACTTTTCTAGATAAATGATATTTTTTTAATTTTTATTAAAATACTTAATTACTTTTTTAGGTCACAGAGCGCACACCGTATACGTTGGAGTGCATTTGCCTGGTGAACGAAGACACCGGCGCCATCATAAACATCACCACTCTCGCCAGTCAAATGGCGACTCCAAGCCTGATCCGGAGCCAGAAAGACCCAGTAAGTTTATAGACATAATATACCATCTATTAAAAATATTTATGTCTATCCATTGTAATAAGAAAGATAATATAAAAGTGATATAAAAACTAACAATTTAAGGCTTGTACATAAAATTAATATTCCAATAATTATTGTTGAAGAACGAAATCAAGTTATTTTGTACTGCTCCGTCCCGAGTGAAAAACTCTGATCACTTTAGATCATATTTGAGATCTTAATTTGAACATGTTTTAATGACACATTTTGATCACAAAAAACATTATAACATTGAAATATCTAATATTTATTAAAATAAATTTCTCAGTGATCATTTGAAGATCATTTGAAGATCAGCGATTGATCTTGTTCTGTGATCATTATAAAATATGATCAATTCTTTATCAATCAATGATCGAAAATTGACCGGAAAAAGATCTTGTCATGTAATTATGATCATATTTTATAACAATCACGAATGAAGATCAACTGGTGATTTTCATATGATCATTAAGTGTAAATTCCTTGATTATCGCTATGGAATTTAATTTAATAATAATATTATATCATCATCGCGATCTTTTTGTGATCAATATGTGTCATGAAAAAATAATCAAATTAAGATCTATAAGTGATCAGCTTTTTTCGCACGGCTTAAATTAGAATTAACGCTAAAAATGTTCCAAACGGGCATAAATTAATAATCCACCGAAACCCGAATATTAGTGTCATTGAGGAGACCAAACTTTGGTACAAAAACGAACATTAAACTGAGAAACTGCGCTGCATCGATTCTGCCGTGCGAAAAGTGATGCTCTTATATTTGGGCCATTAGCCTAGAACGTAAACCGTAAATGGCAATGAGCCAGACATTTTATTTTTCGGGTATTCACCCGAAAACTAAAACTTGTTTGTAGCGGCAGGCAATTCATACCTCTTTCATTCACTGTTTGTTTCTGTATTTCGATTTACGGGCAACGAAAGAAACGTATGACATGTATTTCCGCAAACTTTTATAAAATATTTACTCTTCTTTTTGAAAGCAAAACTGTCAGAGAACGTGTACTTCGCTTCAACTCTTTGGTAGTTTTAACTTTTTAATAAGCAATAGTTTTACATATATTTTCCTTATTTAAATTTGATAGATGCAGTTTCTCAATATTGCTTATATTTATATAAAAATTATAATAATAATCAATAGTATTCCGGCCTCTTCTACACTGAAACAGCGAACGTTCATGGTATGATTGACTGAGATTATAACGATTTTACGTGACGAGAAATTGAAATTAATGGTTTGATTAGCAAACTTACGTCATTTAAACTCAACAATGTCATGGACTTGTCTAAGAGGAAGTTCATTTGTTGGAAATATTATCCACGTAATTATAAGGATTTGTCTGTAAATTCGTACTGTAAAATAATTCGATTACTGTACATAAATCCAGTTTATGATTATCACGTAAACAATTTTTTTTCACAATCACCTTATTACTTATTTATCCGTTGCACAATTTCTAATTTGCAATTAGAAAATGAACATTTCTTTATGTAGGATAAAATACAGTTTCTTTTAAAAACTTGGTTAAGGCTGTATTAAAATGTAAAAATAATGATGTAGAGCATCGCGATAATTTTTAGTACGGCGCTTTTCACCCTTAAATTTACAGGATCTCTGGTGATGGCGCGTAGGGGTCGTCTCGCTAGTATCTGTAATGCAGACGGAGAGATGCTATGTAAGCCAACACTAATGTATCACATCACCTTACAGTTGTCAATGCCAGCAGAATTTTAGACAGCATTCCATCATGTTCGAATCCAACACCAGACACGCCAGTCTATGCATTGCATATCTATATTCTAAACTGCAGTCTTACCTTGAATTCTGTTACTTGTGATCAAAATCCAATTTTCTTCTGTCCTTACTTTGAACTTACATTTATTTTGGCCAATTCGCTCAAACTATTTTGAAAACACAATACCAATAGAGTCACATTATTGATCCAGTTTTTTACCCCCATCATTTTCGGATGTTTTCACCAAGCCATCTTTTTGTATCTGTTAGCCAAGTGAAAATTTATATAGAACAGAATATATAGGTCATATATATACATATATAAATTTATACTTGGACAGGCATGTGATTGTTAACTTTTTGTAAGACGACGATTATGTTCAATGTTTTATGTGTTTTCATCAAGTTGGAAGCTATTTTACTAATATATAAATAATACATAAAAAATAAAGCAACTTTTAAAATATCGTCAAAATATGAAGCTACAGTTACAAAGAAGTTATTTGCATACAAATAAGTATATAATCATGGAACAAAAAATCAAGCTGATGATAAAGACAAATTATGAAATTGCAAACTTAAAAGATGTTTGTGATATCAACATTAACCTACACGACGTAAATTTGTATGTATTCGTAAAAATTCATAGGATAATTGAAATCCTGAATTTTTCGCATTTTGCTGTACTAGATAGTTTGTACTAATATTATATTACAGTTTTGACAAAAAAATGAAGAGAAAATTAAAGTAAAAGCAACACATAGTAATTAAATGAGACATATATTTGGTGCGAGATATATAAAAAGTGAAGCGAGAATTAGTATTTAACAAATAGAGGATGAAAGAATTTAAGAGAATTTGTCGAAAAAATGACGAAAAAATTACTTTTACAAAACTGGATAAATGAAACCTTACTATTGTGTTCTGATATTGGTTTCCACTTTTCAATAATAATCTTTAAACGCGATTTCTATTCAAATTTAATCTCTCTATAAGGATTAAAAAATAAACTATAAACTGATAAAAACGTAAGTATGCTAAATGTGATAACAAAAGATTTGTTTGTTTTTCGCAATTAATTGCTCACCACCATCCTAACATTTCTCTATGTGCACAAACATTTGTTACTGCAAATATGACATCGAAGAGTTATAAACATTTAAGTAAAAGAGGCATACAAGAAAAGATTCCAAGTGGTCCACTTTTACTTCATTAGTCCAAACAAGATGATAGCTTTTGTGTGTTTCAATGTGTTTTTCTTTTTGTAGTCACGCCACCTGCTCAAAGGGTACATTTTATCCTGGGAGAAGAAGTCGGCGACGATGCCCATGAGTCTCACCCACTGTTCTCCGAGATGGAAGAACTCGTCAAGGATGGCGACGAAATGGAATGGAAGGAAACGGCCAGGTAAAATTGATGGCTTGTTTTTATCGAGCAGAGCAAGAATTTTGCTTTTATTTTGTATCTCTCCGGACTCGCGGGTTAAACTTATTACCGAGAAACAAAAATAGACCACAAAAGCTAAAAAATGATGTTATCAATTTTATCTTTTGTGCGACGAAAATGAAAATTAGTAAAAAATCTAGTGAAATAAAAGGGAAGTGAAATTAAGTTTGATGAGTGTTTTTAAAGATACTTAATAAAACATTCCTAGACAGAAAGAAACCTGGTGTGTGTTAGTATGTCTGTATATGTATGTATGTATGTATGCTACTATATATTTCATAAATCAGATATGGATATGTGTAGCCATATATGTACGTTTACATAAAATATTGCATATATGTGGCATATATATGACATAAATGCAAAAATAAATGTGACATATATATGATATATGCGGCATATAATGTTATATATAGGACATATATGTGACATATTATGGCTTATTTGAGACATGCATGTGACATATAAGTTGCATATTTTCAGTATATATGTGGTGTATATGTGGTATATACCTATTATTTATGTGGTATATATGTGGCATACATGAGAAATATATGAGATGTATGTGGCAAATAATTAGTATATGTATAAGATACAAGTGAAATACATGTGGCATATGTCATATATGTAGTATATATATACTATATCCAATTAAATATTGTTTTTGAAAATACGTGATTTACTAAGTGTAAAATTTGATAATTATTTTTCAGGTGGATTAAATTCGAGGAAGACGTGGAAGAAGGTGGTAATAGATGGAGTAAACCACACGTAGCGACACTGACTTTACATTCGCTTTTCGAATTAAGAAGTCTGCTCTTAAATGGGACTGTTATGCTCGACATGGATGGAACAAGCTTGGAACAAATAACAGACCTTGTGCTGGACAATATGATCAACCAAGGAGTTCTTGCTATTGAAACGAGAGAAAAAGTAGGTTCATTTGTTCAGCTAAGCTGTCGTTTCTGAACGAATGCTTCATTTACAAATTGGTGTTGTAAATTAATAATGTCATGAAAATTTATTGGTGGTTGAATTTTACGAGTATTGTGGTTGAAAAATAACGAAAAGAATTGTTTAATTTTAACGCATTTGGACGAGTGTTGATTTAATACAAAGCGAAATTTTATGATGAATAATGTATCGTGTTTTATTTGAAGGTAAGGGAAGCCTTTCTGGTCCGACATCGACATCAACACGAAAGGCGCAAAGACACGAATATGTCGAGACTTCCAATTATAAGATCCTTAGCAGAGATCGGTCGAAATCATTCTTCTTCCAAAAGTGAGTTTCTGATCAAAATACCAGTTGAATAAAATAAAAAATTAATGAGTAATATATATTCAAAAATTTATACACAACATAAAAATTGTGTTTAATATAAAAACAAAACTAAAAATGAATGGCCCTGAAAAAAATGAACGAAGATTTTCGAAGTACGGACACAGAATTTGGATGACGACCAGGACGAGGACGTTACTTCCGTTATTTTTCCATTTCTTTTCTACTGTCCTTTATTTTGCTTTATTCTATTTTTAGTTTTGGTTTTTTGATTTTAATTAAATTTTAATTTTTTCACCACTGTTTTTTATCCTTCCTTTCTATTTTCTTTTAAGTCCGTTTTTCAATAACGGCGTGACTTCAAAAACAACTAGACGTGAATTTCAAGTCCGTTACATCGAACTTTTGCAGATCATGACTGTTCATGTGGTATGCGTGCCTTGTTGATGTCAGATTTACAGGAGCGTCGCGATCAGGGAGACGCGTACACGCCCTCTGTCGCGCGTAGCGTTAGCTGTCCAAATTCCAATACAGCCTTACTATCGAAAGAGACCAAAGACCTAAAAGGGCCATATCTCCTAGTTCCAGGTATAAATTAGGCCAGTCGCTATAAACTGATATAATGTTAGGACTCTGTTGCAAGTCCGTTTGTTTGTGTTGTTTCTGTGCATTGACGCGACTTACAAAAACATTTTGAAACTTAACAATCTAACAGAACCCATGAAGTAATTGATAAGGAATCTACTGGCCACAATTCTTTTTCAACAGAGTTATTCATCCCATGCAAAAAGAAACATATGCTTCATATATGTCACATACATACTATATATGCATTCAATAAATTATGTATGCAAAGTCTATGAGAGTCATGTTTGCATAAATATTACATATATGACACATATATGTAACATGAATGCAATCATACTATCAGATATACTGCATAAATGTATGATATATGAGGCATACATGACACAAATATGGCACATATATGGCTTAAGTGTGGCTTATATAAAGCATACACATGACATAAATTTGGTATATGTATAACAAGTATGTAACATAAACATGGCACACATGAGACATATGTTTTGTATATATGTGCCATATTTGTGGCACGTATTTGGCATATATAACAACAGATGTACAGCATATATGTCTGCATGTACAATACTTTTACATGGGATTTCCGTGAAATACTTTTATATCGAAGAAATAACTCAGCTTCGACGTTGATTCGATGTTCAAAGATCTAACATGAACTCGAGTTTTGAATATTCATTCAAGTAACATCAATACTCAATGTTGCTTCAATTACAAATGAGACTGTAGTTCAATTTTGAATTCATGTTCAATCAAAATTGAATATTAAGTTTCTGTCTGCTGACATCCAGCGTTGACCAGACGCTACTCCAGATTTCTGCAGTATGCGATCAATGTTGAATTAACGTTGAAATTGAGTTTGAAGTGGATCACCTGTAGAATTCCATTTTTAGAGTAACAACGTAACTTGTATTTTGAGCTCAGATAGGTGAAGGGTTTGTATGCTGCAGTGTATCGTAAATGGGAGTTGGTGATAAATCTTCTTAGTGTTGACCCATTAGAGGAAAGTCACGCTTATCAAGTGGTGCAACTATTCTTCATTACTAAATCATGAGGATTCAAAATATTTATCATACAAAAGATAGAAAATATGTATTGCATTCATTACATATTAGTGTTACATATAGTACCATTTGATATTTAATGCTTTTGTTTTAGAGTCGAACAATCCGTGTAAGAATTGGAAAGTTGTGGAATGCAATTGAATAGTAATTCGGCTTTGGGATTTTCCTTGTTTCCAATATGTAACGATCATCTGTCATTGTCATGTTAAAATTCGCCAAACTAACAACCATCGTCTCCACTTCAAAACGCGCGTTTTTAGCTTTTCCGTTCTGTCTAACTTATTAGTAACTCATTTTTAAAAGTTTTCATCTTCTATTGTCTTTCTCTTGGCTATGTATATCATTCGCCAGCCATTAAAACGTTTACTTTATCTTAACTCGAGTTTTTTGCATGCGTAAACTACGTTGGGAAATAGATAAACAAAAGGAAATTAACTTTTTAAATAGTTAATTAAAGTAAGCTATATAATTATAAAAATAGAAACATTTTTGAAAAACAAATCCGTAATATATCAATTATTCCTTTCTCTATTGATAAATTTCGAAATATAACAAATGCTTTCATGAACTTAATGAACCTTTGTTAGTTTATAAAGCATATGATGGGTTTCATACTTGGTTTGAGATATGTTCATTATACAAATTTAGATTCTTTTGTTCTTGAAAAAATTCAGCTGAAACTCAATTAATTGTCTTTTAAATATAAAAGTTAACAAACTCTCCTATTAACTTCTTTATGATTTTCCATTAATAATTTTGGCTGATTAAAATACGGCAGAAAATGTAAAATGGACTTTTACTAGCAAAACCGAAGCTAAAGTAATAAAAATTGTTCAAATGTTGTAGCTATAGAAATAAAGGGAAAAATGTTTGAAAACTGAAGGATAATAAGTTGGACAGTTTTTAATTCGAAATCAGGTGGAAGAAAGGAAAAAGCTAGGAATTGAGCGCGACTGAACATTAAAATGAAAAATAAACTAAAAATATCACATTCTATTAGATCCAAATTAAGTACATATAAAATATTTTTGGTCAAAATATAAACAATGTTCATTATTTAAAATCGGTTTCGTTTTTAATATTGAATTTTTGATTCTAAATATTTTAAATTTAACTATTTATTATTTAAACCAAACAATTTTGTCGTCTAAATTATCTAATAACCAAACGTCCAAAAATAAAGATATAACTTTTGATATCTTTGAATCTGAGAAATTCATTGCGATGAATTTCATTTATAGTGGAAGAGTCAAACTCCGCACCGGCAATAGCCGGAGCTACGGGTCAAGCAAACTCTGCAGGACTGAATGCCGGCGGTCGCTTTTTAACAATTCCTGGTAATCTTGATGAAAATCATCCCTTAAACTTGTAATTATACATCATGTTCATTTACTTTGAAGTGTTTACTTTTGACTCACTACTTTTTCCTATTCTACTCCTCTGTATAAACCTCGGCTATCATTACTAGTGCTTCATGCTTTTTTGTCTAAAAAAACAATTCGCATAGCATTATTTACACAAGTTACCGAAAATTGTCTAAAGAATTTGTTGAGCATGCAAAGTTGTTGAAATACAGAAAGCTGTCGTTCTCAAATTGAAATGTTAAACAATTTTTGTTACTCACTTTATAAATTTGTCTTATTCAAAACAGATTTATGTTTATTAATGCGTTCTGCAAATCCTGCAAATCTGTATATTTATTTCTTTTCAAAATGAAGTATACACACAAAGTTCTCTTTACTGCATTGAAACATTTCTATTGTGTGCATGTTTGAAAAGGTAATAGCATTAGTGGCAATTTAAATAGATTTGATTATATTTAATTAACAATGCACTTTTCACTACTTTCTAACAACGTTACACGCAATTACTTTTGTTTTTGAATTTGAAACCAAATTCGCGCGTCAATATTTTGAATTTATAAAGTACAAAGCTTTAATGCTCTTCAAATATTTATTGTTTTTATTCCATGCACTGTTTTACTATACATTATTATATGCTGTTGTGATGAAAATAAAAAAAAAGAAAATTACAATTTACAACTAAATAACATTTCCATCGATGATGAATTACATTACGTATCACGAACTAGTTAATACTAATACATTTAGTTACTTATACATTTTCAATACTACCAAATTATATCAACTTTTTGATTGGACGAATCTTAAGTAAGTGTTATTTATGAATGTTATTTTGAAATATATTTCTTGTTTGTTATTTCGTCTCGTATCGTAGTGCTTTTAATGTTTCATATTTTACTGTTGCAATTTTGAATTTACATAGGATTATCAAAGTATCATAGTTCCAGGAATTCAGTAACAGGCATTAAGCTAGTTTTATTTCAGGTCAGGAACCGGGAGCTAATGGTATGGACAGAAGCCCAAGCAACACGTCAATCAGTAGAAATCATAGTTCTTCGCAATTAGAAAACGGAGATGCTAATCACAGGGTTGGTATAAAAGATTGTTACAAGGTTCGTACTTTTATTTCTTTTTTATTTTTTCATCAATTATTAAACTCGATCATTTCTATTTTATTTCACCGTCATATTTTTGTTCAGTATTATTTTATTCGACTTTTGGAGCTTCATTAATTAATGTATACGTTCATTTCGATAACTGAATGTTGTTTTGTTTGGAGCAAAAATCAAATTTGAATTATTGACAGATGAAAAATAATTGACAGTCATTGTATTTTCCTAATTATCTTTGTACCGGCGTTCGTAAGATAGTTTTTGATTTGAGGATGTTTTTAAAATAACTTTTATCATTTTGATTTTCATTATTAGTCGTAATCTACTTATTTCATCTAGAAAGCTAAGTCAGTGAAAAAGTCCAGTGAAGCATGAGACATCTGATTTGCAGTCTAGAAGATAGGATTGTTTACCATAAGAATAATTTTTCACTCGCAATTTAATCTTTAGGCCAACACACACTTTATGCGGAAAATACCTCCCGGAGCTGAGACGAGCAACATCCTCGTTGGCGAGGTCGATTTCCTCGACAAAACGTTATCAGCTTTCATTCGGTTGAATCAAGCTTCGATTTTAGGCGACCTCACTGAAGTTCCTGTGCCAACGCGATTTATTTTCATCCTTTTGGGACCAGCGGTTTGTATATTTTGAAAAAATAAACTTTAGGAAATCGAATGGAATTTGATTAAGAAATGTTTAATTGTTACTAAAAGATGAACTTAAATGTCAAAGGTAGACATTGTTATCTAAGTTCCCAAAGTGGAAGAAATTATACAATTTTAATAAGTGCGATGTAAAAATAATTCATACTTTTTGTGTCAACTTTGTTTCGGTAGTTATTTTGAAGAAATTGGAAAAAAATTAATGATCACTTTTCGCTAAGATTTGTTTACTGATAGAAGCTGTGATTAAAAAGACTGTGCTACTTTTTCTCGAGACTCGAGCTGATGATCAATAAAAAGTTGCTCTTATTTAAAGTCGATCTCTTTGTTAAAATTTTCTCGCTATTCATATTACATTCCTTTGCTGCACTTACTCCCAAGCAATGTAATATAGTCATTTCTAGTGGAAGTTGCCTTCGCGTTTTTGTTTCACTTTTACATGATCGATCTGAATTTAAAAAAATGACACTAATTTTGAATGGTATTCGACAATAATTAGCTTTTTAACAAAGATTTTAAAAATTTATATACCATGTTAAAGGCTGAATAATTTTTGATTCTCTTAATATTTGAGTTTCTGATTTATAAATCGCAATTTATTCTTTCCAATGTCTATTGTCCAGTTTAGAACATTTTTGCATCGTTAAATTTCATTATGAAACTTTCCCCATGTAAATTTACAATCATTTAATTCGGAGTTTTGTAAATAAGAATCTTTTATTATTCAAAAAAGTAAATCATTACAGATGTAAAAATTTAAGTTTCAACGAATTCACTGTAATTTTATCAAACTTCCAAGTATAACAAAATGCCGTGATCTAATTTCAGGGAGGTATGCAAAATTTCCATGAAATCGGCCGAGCAATGGCAACTTTGATGTCGGACGAAGTCTTCCACGATGTTGCATACAAAGCCAAAAAGCGGGCCCATTTATTAGCAGGCATTGACGAATTTTTAGATGCCGTGACAGTTCTACCGCCAGGAGAATGGGATCCTACAATCCGAATAGAGCCACCTGCTGCCATTCCTTCACAGGTGTTATTTTAATTAGTACTATTTCAATAATATATTGCATTACTAGCGAGAAAGTTGGTGATTTTACGAGAGGATTATCATACACTCTTATACGATTGCTACTTTACTCACAAGTCTTACATAATATTTTTTTGAACGAAGATATAGAAATAGTTTAATTTCTCACTTATTTTTAGTGGGAATAAATTAGCCTTTTTCTTTCATAAATACGACAAACATTTACGACTGAAAAGAGTAACAATTATTATTATTGAATAACTTTTTTTCTACTAATGAAGGAAAGAGGTTCTTTTCTTATTAGACGAGAAATAATGCATTACATTACTAGAGAAAATAAGTAGATGACTCCACATAATTGCGAGTTTTTCTAAACGATTGTGTAAAATCAACTACTTTATAACAAGTAAATTATTAAATTTTTTATTACAAGTGTAGTAGAAGCCGCTTATTTTACGATTGTTTAACAATTCTCAGATTAAGCAATGAATTTTGCATCTGAGGAAAACTGCTATTTCTTCCATTGTAAACGCCACTTTTACAACACGTGTAAAAAAGTAGTGTTACCTTACTTAAAAACAAAACCTGTTGGTAGCTCTGCGGACTGCCAACTTAAAACTTGTTTTTTCCTCGTTAAGTAATGTACCATTCCTACTAATGCAGAAAAAATGTAATTTTCACACTAGAGAAGGAAAAAGGTACTTTTCTTACCAACGCAGTAAAAGTGTTCTTTTCCTATTACTATAATAAAGAATTATTTTCTTCACTAATAGGTGTTAACGGTCTGTTTTTCTTGGAAAATAATTGAGAAATATTTTACTGTCCATAATTTATGTTGAAAACAATAAAATTTAGTGTTATAAATAAATTGTACTGAAATTTTAGAATTTCAAATTCAACATTAAGAAATTAAACATTTTTTCAGGATCCGAGAAAAAGACCGAAGGAAGAGAAACCAAAAGAAGATTTTGACGAAGAAGCCGATGAACAAAAACAGCGAGAAGAATCGGGTCTCTCGCGGACTGGAAGATTATTTGGAGGTCTTATTAATGACGTCAAGAGGAAAGCTCCATTTTATTTTTCGGATTTCAAAGATGCACTAGCCCTTCAGTGCATCGCCTCGTTTTTTTTCCTGTACTTTGCATGTCTTTCGCCAATCATCACATTCGGAGGTTTGCTTAGCGAAGCTACTGGCAAAAATATGGCAGCTCTAGAATCACTCGTTTCTGGTTTCGTTTGTGGAGTTGGATATGGACTTTTCTCCGGTCAGCCTCTGACCATTTTGGGATCCACAGGACCGGTTCTTGTGTTTGAAACTATCGTTTTTGAATTTTGCAAGTATGTTTGTCATTTTCTAAATATTTTTATAGTAAATATTGATATTGGTTCTTTTTCAAAAATCAATTAAGACAAAGAAATTAATGATAAATATTCATTTACAGGCGACTAGATTGGGACTATATGTCTTTTCGATTTTGTATTGGGACATGGATAACGATTATCCTTATCATCCTTGTAGCTTACGATGCTAGTGCATTTGTCTGTTATATAACACGCTTTACAGAAGAGAATTTTGCAACTCTCATTGCCTTTATTTTTATATACAAGGTGAAGACATTTTATCATACTACATATAATTTTTTCAATTGCAAACCATTTACTATTATTCTGAAAATTGTATTCTAATTCTAAAGTGATCATTTTTGAAAAGTTCTATTTCTCAATTTCAGTGAAAAATATACTGAGTCATTAATTTTCTGTGTTATTTCAGGCTGTTGAGAATGTTATGTCGATTGGTAAGAAATACCCTGTAAATACTCACGGAGATGATTTTACTCATCTCAATTGCTGGTGTACCCCTTCTAATTTCACTCATTCGTCTACTTACAAAATTAATTGGACAGCACTTAGTAGAACTGAATGTCTAGTAAGTTTTGATTTTAATAATTATAAATAATTACAATTTTGGTATTTAGAATAATTATAATTTATTCAAAATCAAAACAGTACTTTTAGCAGTTTTTTTTTTTTTTTTGAAATTTGAAATCTTGTTTTCGTAGTGAAATATACGCAGACACGCAAAAGCTTTTACTTTTAATGAGACAATTGCCTTAATTACGGGAAATAAATTTATCGGTGGATTCTAATTTAATTACTTCATTTCAGAATTATAATGGCACCCTAATTGGCGAAGACTGCTCTACTCCGTCATATGTGCCCGATGTGTTCCTTATGTCAATTATATTGTTTATGGGTACATTCATATTGTCTATTGAACTCAAAGATTTCAAAAATGCTCTTTTCTTTCCATCCAAGGTAATCTTATTATTACATTAGACCTGAAAACATAGTGTTAAAATATTGATTAGAATTGTGCAAAAATCATTTTAAATAATATAACTTACAGTAAAATATATTATTTGCAATTTTATTTGGTAACATTCAATTTTCGAATAAAACTATGTAGGGTAAAAAATTAAAAAACAAATAATTAAAAAATATAGAATTCAGTAAACAAATTAAAAAAAATTTAAAGTTCAACAATATTTTATAACTATTTATTAAATTAATTAAGAGTGAAAAATGTATAAGTTATTTAGTAATAAGTTAATTTTTAATATCTTAAAATACTAAAATATTTCATTTTTATTAATAGGTTCGTCAAATAATAAGCGATTTCGCAGTTATCATAGCAATTATTTCCATGTCCATGATGGACTATTATGTAGGTATTGCCACCCCTAAGCTCGAAGTACCAGAAGAATTCAAGCCAACTTTGGCTACACGTGGTTGGTTCATTTGGCCTTTTAATAGAAATCCAGTCTGGAGCGCATTTTTGGCATTTTTGCCAGCTTTGCTTGGCACAATACTAATCTTCATGGATCAGCAAATCACAGCTGTTATAGTCAATAGGAAAGAAAACAAGCTTAAGGTAATTAAACACTTATAACAAAAATACACCAGTGCTTTTTGTTTATTCTAAAAACTTCACTTCAAACAAATACAGTTGTTTCTAAATCAATTTAAAATTTTAATTAAAAAAAAACAATTCCGTATTTTAATTTGTTATTTCATATCATATATTGTACAACGAGAAAGATCATATCGAAAATACCATTACATCCTGTGAATCATAAAATTTTTGGTTCCTTTGTTATAAACAATAGTTTTTATCACATGTATAAACAAAAGTATAGGATTTGCTTCTCAAAAAGAGAGAAAATCAGTTTTTTCTGACGCGAAAAAGGAAAACACAATTTTTCTCCCAAGGAAAGTTTTTGCTTCTCGAGAAAATACAAATACATTTTGTCCCTTCACTTAAAGAAATCAAACTATGAATGTATATGTAACAAAAATCTTATTTTCATGTTTATATACTGAAAATAAAATTTTTCTTACATGTACCGTTAAAGTGGTATCTTTTCCAACTATTGTGCGTGAGAAAAGTCCGTCTTTTCCCGCATATGTGGGAAAAATAAAAAAAAATTGAAAAATAGTGGGAAAAGCGACTTCTTCTCCCACAACGACGTCTCTTTTTTCATTCTAACCTCAAATTAGAACATTGGATTTGTAGACTTTGACGTTTGAAAAGATGCCACTTTAACTGTTACTTGTAAAAAAAGTATCATATGCAACTTGTAAGAAATTGGCAATTCCCACTCGCGTGATTTGACACACTCACTCGTGTGACAATTCACGCTGGTTTATAATCACAAACTTTTCCCCCTATTTGCCCAATATACTATTTAAGTTTTGTAGATAAAATTAAATACAATCATATATTTTCACATCTGATAATGTATATGTAAATATGTCGTATTTATTTGTACAATAAACTTAAATTTGTGTTTTTACAGAAAGGATGCGGTTATCACTTGGACTTATTTGTTCTGGCGATTCTAATTCAGATTTGTTCAGTAATGGGACTACCTTGGTTCGTAGCAGCGACAGTTCTTTCAATCAACCATGTCAATTCTTTGAAACTAGAATCAGAGTGTGCTGCTCCTGGAGAAAAGCCTCAGTTTCTAGGTGTCAGGGAGCAGCGTGTTACCCATATTTTAATTTTTATCATGATTGGTTGTTCGGTTCTGCTCACGCCTATGTTAAGGCATATACCGATGCCGGTTTTGTTTGGAGTCTTCTTATACATGGGAGTCGCCTCTCTTAAAGGCCTTCAGTTCTTTGATAGGATTCTCATTATGTTCATGCCAGTTAAATATCAACCGGATTATATGTTTTTGCGTCAGGTAAGAATTTTGTTTTACATTTCGAAATGAATTTAGTAAAAGGAAACTAAAATGTACATATATATAATAATAATAAAAACAAATTTAAATAATTATTTTTTCATTTTTAGGTACCTTTAAAGAAAGTTCATCTATTTACACTGATACAATTGACTTGTCTCTCCTGTCTCTGGCTCATCAAGTCGTTCAGTACAACTTCAATTTTATTCCCTGTGATGGTAATTAATTAAACCGTATTTTTAAACAAATATTTCCCAATATTTTATAGTTAATCGATATTCTTAGCTACCTTTATACGCTCTTGATTTGGATGATTATTATTATTTCTTAAGTATTAAAAAGATTCATATAAATAAAAATAAACTACATTTTTCCCAACGCGTACGTAAAAAATTACTTATTTGCAAAGGTTTTTCGTAGGAAAATAATATTTTGAAACTATTAGGAATCTTTTTCCTCTTCTGTTAAGAAAATTACCTCTTTTCTTCATGAGTAGAAAAAACCTCTTTTTTCTACTAGTTAAATCTACTTTTTCTGTGTGACAATATTTTTTCTACTCATAAAGAAAAGAGAGATTATATAAGATCGTGTAATATCATTTTCTTGGAATCGACAACTTTTTCCACTAGTGATACAATATACTGTTGCCACGTTAAATGAGATTAATTGAAACACTCATTATTCACAAGAAGAATAATACAACAAATTCTTTTTCAGCTTGTCGTGATGATCGGTATAAGAAGAAGCCTTGACTTTATATTTACTCAACGAGAACTAAAGATTCTAGATGATGTGATGCCAGAAACTACGAAGAAACATGCTGACGACCTTCGCCAGTTGGAAAATGGCGAGGTTAGCAAAGCCAATCGAATATTAAAGGCTTTAAGATGTTGCAAATAGCATTCGACAAGTGATCGTGGGAATGTTTGTCCCGCGATCACTGTCGATGGGTACGATAGAGCACTCTATGCTGAACATACTTAAAACAAGTTTATTTTACTCTTAGAAGAGTAATGTAATACTTATACACTGTTCACTTTTTAATAACGATTTGGTAATAGTAGTTAATACGTCAACAATATTATTTAAAAAGTGCAAAATATATGCTTGTGGAGTATAGCTTGCATACTCCAAGGAAGAGAGTCGAAGTTAAACATTTTTGTCAATGCGGAAAATGTTCACTTTCAGCCCTGCTCCAAGGTGCATAAAAAATAGATAAATAATAATGACTTGTTCAATCTCAAAAACACTCATTTGTGAGTACGTTCCTTAAATGCTGACACTAAATTGAAATCAAGATAATAATTCAAACAGAAAGATTCAACTATTACTATTTTCGCTATATTAGCCGAACAATTGCCTTGTTAACCATGAAAATTCAGACAAAGACAGGATGGTGAAGTTTAGCAGAAGTAAGATTTGCCAAAAAATTCCAATTTGCCAATGAATACGATTAGATTTTTTAACTATAGAGAGCTCT
Organism: Psix sp. ZL-2020; assembly: GCA_022817045.1. NCBI lineage: Eukaryota > Metazoa > Arthropoda > Insecta > Hymenoptera > Scelionidae > Psix > Psix sp. ZL-2020. The sequence continues at coordinate 5,823 of JABFQD010000807.1, read as the reverse complement.
ACATTTTTATAACACTTTTTATGCGCATTTTTGGAAATCTTCGTCTAGTTGAAATGGTTGACTTTTTGTACAAAACACTGTAACAGACATCGAACAGTATTCGAGTGAACTTCACATTACATGTGGCCAACGAATTTCAATGTATGATTGTATAGTGCGAATGTTTGTACTAGAATTGCTGTGTTATAAGAAACGAAACAATAATGATCCCTGAATCATTATTCCCAGTATTTATCATTGAATACGATTCTAATTAAATCTTTTATAACAGTGCGATATAATGTCAAGAAGCCGCATATGGTTTCTTGTGTTTGTTAGATATGATTAATAAACAGATAATAATTTGCAACAAAATTTATCCACATCTGATCCATATTTTACGTTCGTCATTTGGTTCGACTTTTTCCATTAATCTTAAAACTGTCATTGTCTACTTTTTATTTGTTCCGCAAATGAACAATATTTCCTTTTGGTTCCTCAACTTCTTAATGAAACATTTTACAAACACTTGCGAGTACACTAAACGAGCTTTTCTATGTCATCCGTAACCATAACGATTTTTCACTTCTCAAAGTTTGAGTTTATCGATTCAACGAAATGTTGATTTCTGTCATTAAATGTTGACAGTCGTTGGTTTTTGATAGAAATAAAAAAAGAGTCGCATAAGCGATTAAAAACAAGACAAAGGTCGTGATCTACTAAAAGGGGATGATGAGTCGAAGTTTACATGGACTGAAGGTGGGTCCCCCACCTTCGCATGCGACCGGTATGTTATCACTAAAAAGCACTTTTAGCTTGCTAATGGCATTAACAATCGCGAATCAGCCTTGTGCACGCGAAACGCATGGCCTTTTCATCGCCATGGTAGGATCGACTACAAGACACATCTGATTAGCGATCGTAAACTAATGAAATTGATAAGGATCTTCTGTTTTGATCGATCATATTTTTTGGTACAATCTCAATTTTGTTCAGTACAAAAATCCCTCTAAATTATCCAAGAACACTCTTTCATACAATCCATTCCTTCAGTTCTCGCAAAGATTAACCGTAACATTTTCAGTATCAATGAAGAGACTTCTTAAAACTTAAGCCATGGCTGTTTAAAATGTTTATAAATTTCGAATTCTTTCTAACGCTACAAGTTATGTTTTCTTTCCTCCTTTGCTTGGTTTGTACAATTTCATCAGTTTAGAATGTCAGATACATTGTTAGTCACACTTACCGTAGCGCCTTAAGAAAAGACTTAATCATTGTATTAAGTATGCACATTTGAGTGTGATGCGAGTGGTAAAATGGTTTCTTTTTTCACAGGATCAGAGTGAACATATGGACTACGAGACATCAGGTAACCTACAGATACCACTCGCTAATGGCAATATCATGAAAATACCTCTTACGAGCATTAACATTAGTGAGGAAGTTAATAAAACAGGAATTTGGCAGCAGGTCAACGAAAGTAACGAGAAGCAGAAGGCAAAGATGATCAAGTGAGGGTTTGCTTTATCTTACGACATTGGAAAATTCATTTTTAAACAACGTTTACTTATCAGATTACTTTACAGTGTAGGAAAATCGAAGAAACATGTTAAAAAAGAAAATTTGGTGCCAGATGAAACGACACGTTTAACAACTATGACAGAAGAAGAGGAAGATGACTGTGGGATATCGATTAAGGTGACAAATGTAAATGACTCTAAATTTTGAGTATCATCTTCACAATCGAGATACACTTGGCAAGAGCACCAAACACCGGCATGCAACATATCCCACATTTTATCACTGTGAGTACATATGGTCCATATAAAAGACTGAAAATCCCGTACCAGGTGTTCTACAAAGGATTCCTCTATCTTTCCATTTCAACTTGAAATAGTTTTATAACATCATGGTGACAGTCGATTACTCAATATATTTTTTCTCTTCTGATCGTTGCCATATCATCAATCATTTTTTTACACTTGGAACTTATTCAGCGTTGAATTTAAAATCTTTTTCATTTGCGAATAAGTAATGAATTTGCCTGACTTTTGTGTAAATTTACTTTTTGTCTTGTTTTCAAACTATTAAATTTAATATTTGTGACATTCAAAACAAAATTGTTATTAAGAATATTAACAATACTATGGCTTTTTTCATTTTGTTTTCCTATAATAACATTAAATAAATAATAATAATATTTATAAAACCTATGGACCGGCCAAATTATTTGCATCACTTTTCACTTGCACAATTCATTTTTGCACGTATTCTTACATTCTGCATGGAAAATGTGAACTTGTCAATTATTCTTTTCTCTATACTTATTTCTCGATTTAAACTATCTTTCTGATAACTATGTTGTACTAATTCAATTTTGTTCCACTTCATTTTTGCTAAAGAAAGATGAAATTGAAAATTGTAATGCAAATGAAATTATTAACTATAAAATTAATGTAGCTGTCGATATTTACATATATTTTGAACGAGTAGTTCACAGTATTAATGGTACGTTTTTATTTTTACAGGTTGATGTGATTCGAACAAAAGATACCAACCTATGCAAAGCAAATGGATTTGCTTCTGCTGAGACTTCAGTTTAACTTCAGTTTCATCAATAAATATCTTTATTATTTTTAACTATTTTAGACTTTATACAGCAAATGTTATTAAAAAAAAAAAAATAGAAATTGTGTTTATATGACAAATACGAACAATAAAATAGAAATTTGTATAGATTTAAGTTGGTTCTGAACAGGCGAAAATTTTTGTAACACAGTGAATGAATTAATTCTAACAATACAACTTATGCATTACATTGTTATTTTAATATATATTTGTATTATATCAATTGGACTGATATAACATTTATCCGCACTTTTTCAAATTGTCTACTTTTTAACCATACAAATTCATAGAACCGTGTTACTTTTTTATTTTCAGATGACAGAGTTATGATTATGATGCTCACTGTCGTAAATATTGTTACATTTTTTCTACTGTTAGTAATAAAATAAACATGATTTTTATGGATAAGCCATGTCATTATTCAGTAGTCAAATCTAAGGCAAATCGAAACAATAAATTTGCTATTCAATTCAATTGGATGAAATTAATTATCAAATAAAATTTTCAATTTGAATCATAAAGATTTACGTTGTGAATTGTTCATTTTCAAAGAGTGCGCAACAAAACACAAACAGATTTTGTAAACGCACACACATTCTCAATAAATTAAACTATGAGTTAATCATTTCCTAGATAAGATCTTCATCTGAGAAATTTGAAATATTTAAAAGTCATTGATAGCCGAGAAGTAATATACATTTTTATTTTTCTGTAAGCAAACATTTAATCGTAATTGCCATAAAAACCCCAGTTTGAAAGTCCTTCAAAAATGATCATTTGAATACACATATATATGGAAATAATTATTCTTAATATTGCTGATGAATGTGTGCCTGAAAATGAGTTAAAATAAGAGTTGTCAGTATTCTATAAATTTTGTCGCAGTATTTTATCTTCATAACAATAAATTCACTATTGAGAAATTTTGTAAAGATTCAAATATTGGTAATTAGATGACACAATATTTGAAACTCTTAAAAAATGGATAAAATTACAAATCAAATAATAAGCCAAGTAATCACAGCCTTTTCAATAGTGAAATTATATCATGTAAGACACAGCAATAAATTATTACATTCCACTCTAAATACCTAACGAAGCCCACATAATAATGAAAGTTACAAGTTGCTGTGACTTGAAACGACGAAATGTTAGCTTGAAAATATTTGCAATTTTTCGCTGAACGCTTTATGAAAAATGAGGTTTTTATAAATCTTTGAAATATAGTTTTCTGAGTATTTCAATATAATTCAAGACTAAATCAAATAAACGACAGAATTGACAATTTTAAAAGAAATCTAATTTGATTATAAATTAAGGTTATCAAATCATATTTATTTTATAACAAAGTTTCAAAACTTGTGCTGAATATTTTATTTTGAAAATATGTTCAAAGATTTTTACAAATCTAGTTTTTATAATAAATGGTACGTTGTTAAAAGCTAATATTGTTAATAATATTTATCATAACTAGAGCGAAGTAATTATGCTACTATAAACAGGTTTTTAATTGAATTTCATTTGAAAACATGAATATCCTAAATTTTAGAACAATACGAGAATAAATACGATCGATAACTTGCCATTTTCCCAAAATCGTTTCTATCCATTTTTGTAAAACAAAGACAGCAAATAAATATAGTCTATTTTGAAGTTCATTTATTATGATAGATCGCAAATGAAAATATAAAAAGATGCAAAGTTAACATTTCTGAGTAAAGCAAAACAAAGAATTTTGGTTAGTCGAAAAGATAAAGTAACATCTTCACACCATAGAACTATTTTTGTACCAAATTAGCAATTACAAAATGGTATTTAAGACGCGGAATTCAAACGAAATAAATGTTATACAATGTAAGGCAAGCTGACATAAAATGCTTTTGGTCCAAATTGATGCATTCATCGAAACAGATGTCAACAAATTGAATTATATTATTTTTGAATTAATGTTTTTTATACTTGACAAAATTCATTTTCATCCCAATTTGTTAATTAATGATTAGTATAATTAAGAACAAGTCATGCAATCTCAGATACTGCCAATTCATGAATTTAGCCTACTGAAAATAACCTGAATGTTGATTTAAAATAATACATTTTAATGTTGTAAGATTCAGTATTTTAGGACAATAATTTCATAAACATATTGATATATTGAGATAAGTGAAGTTGAAATTATATTATGAATCTATTTAAATAATATATGCTGTTCAAAAACTATGATTATTGAAATTTTATTCGGCAAAGACAAAATGAAAAATAATATTAAATTGATTGTTATCATTATTTTGATAGGTATCATTGTTGCTTTACAAATTAATTGCCCAGACGGTCAGACTGAATCGCATAAGGTCTAGATTGATTATTATAAGTATCAATTAAGAAAATGTATATGAAACGATATCTATGAAATTAAGTATACATGTGTGCTTTTACAGGTTCAGGAACAAAATGTATTTTATGATTTCTTGCAGTTACAAAAATACATGTGTACGTGTATAGATAAATTTATTATTGAACAAGTGTAAATAATACGTAACTAAATATATGTAATATTTAATAAACGTAAAAAAATACATTGTGATTGTGTTCGATTTTTTCTCTTTATGTGCAAATGCTTGGTAGTATGGTTTTAGATTTCCTTTTCTTTGTTTAATTAATTTACTTAAGGTTGTTGTCTACTTAACTCAAAATAGTCAGTTTTGGATATAATTTAAATATGTTATTGTTTGTATTGTGTTTAATGTTTCAGCAAAATTTCATTTAATTCTTGTGACTCAAAACTAAGATATTTGGATTCAAAGTTGGCTAAAATAACATGGGCTCTTATGGCGAGTGTGGACAAAATGTTACATTTCATTCAATAACTTCAAAACTAAAAGTCAGATACTGTTTAAAAATTAATAAATGATTTCCTTCTATTTAAGAAACATAATACTGAAAAAAAAGAAATTTGTATGATTAGTTTTCTACAAATTATAAATAAATAACAGTTTAATTGATCAATCACGTACACAGTGTTGTACAGTTACATTGAAAACTGTTATTTTCAATGAAATTATTTATTCATTTGGTAATAATATTCCAGTTTTTCATTGTTTTAACACTTTTTTATTGTTTTTATGTTTGTCTATACAATTCTTATGACATAAACTTAGGTACGAAACAACAATAACATTTTGTTTATGATTATACCACACCGACTACCTTAATGAT
>JABFQD010000806.1:0-22164 GCA_022817045.1 Psix sp. ZL-2020 | reverse complement strand
TATTTAAAAAATTTTAGATTAAAATAAATATTTATAAATTAATAAATTATTTATTAAGTTTTGATTATTACGAGAATAGAAATAAGTTACTCGTAACAATAACTTATTCTTTTACGCGTGCAAATCATTCCCTTAGCAACAAAGCCGCGATGTATTATTTATATTGGGAAATATGCGTTTCATAATCAAATAATTTAAAAAAACTAAGTTTGAAAATATTTTTGTTTGAAAGATTATTTTTTATATTTTTCAATGTTTGTATAACTTATATGTACTTTTATGTTTTTTTAAAAATATTTTTAACTAATCGTTTTTAAAATATATTTATTTATTTCTGTTCCTGGAATTTTTTGAAACTTATTCAAAATAAATTGTGTCAAATAAAATAAATGAATAATTAAACTTATAACACTTAGTAATATTTAAAATATAAATGAACAGTTACATTCATTAATGAATTAGTAAACTAAAATAAAATTAGAAACAAGGTATCAATATATAAGCGAATGTTTTCGAGTCATTGTTGCTATAGGCATTTCGCGGAACGGCGCCTATTTAATCGTAATTATAATTCATAACTTAATCGTGAAACGCATACCCAAACTATTATTTATAGCTTTTTTAAAAATGAATAATTTCGTTTGAATTTTTTAAAACAATATTCTTATTTCGAAGAACTACTTTCTCACTTGAGATTTTTTATTTGAATTTTTTTCAACTCTTATTCAGCTGAATGCCATCATTCCAGAGATCATTATTCAAAAGATCTCATACAAACAAAAAATGACATAGCAATTAATCTATTTATCAAACAACTATTTTTAACAGTTTATGATTCGGATACTAAAAATGTTTATGGATGTCGAAAATTAAGATATTTAGTTAGTATTTATTTGAGACTACAGAATTTATGAAAAAATTATTCAATAGAGAAATCCACATTTTCATGAAAATGATATACAAAAGTCTATTTTCGAAATTTCATTTTTTTATGAAATTCTTATAATCGTTAAATGTAATGTGCAAATCTTCAAATGTAACTGCTTTTATTTGATTCAGACTTTCAATCTAATTTTTATATTTTAAATTATAGAAAACTTTGTAGATGTCCATTAATTATGGTTTTACGAATTTATTTTATTCAACTGAAAATAACATTAAAAAAATTATAAATCGTAGTTATTTTTGTATTTTTGATAATAATTAATAATAAACATTGTAAAAATTTTAAAAAATTATTAATAACTTATCGTTAGATTGAACAATTTTTGTAAATATTTTGTATTAAACATTTTTCTTATTAAAAAAGCTGTGTTTAAAAAACAATACTGTTTCTTTATTCATTACTTTTACGTTTACATTAGAAAATGTATTAATATACAGTTTAAGGTGATATATCAGTCACACAAGAGAAAAACAGATTAACATAAATATTCTCCATTAGTGAGAGAGAAATAGATTGAATTCGTATGACATTTCACCTTAACATGAAAGATAGTGCGTTTTTTCGTTTTTGACTTATTTTTAAATGTTCTTTCTTAAATATCATTTTACTGATTAAAATATCATTATCCATGCTTTTATTAAAATGTTCAGTCTTTAATGAACTCGGTATTGCTCTAAGTCACGTTTCCGATTTTTAGGATTTATACGTGATATGCTAATATCTGTCTAGTGTTTAGGTGCAAATAAATATTTTCATATTTTATGAGTCAAACAAATATTTCTGAAAAGAATGTGTAAAACAACGATAAACATTTATGCTTATATTCAACACTAATAATGACATCTAATAATACTTGACTCGTGTACCACTTGAAGAAAATTAAACTATCAAAATTTATCTTTTTGTCTCGGTAAGCGAACTATTGTTATTTAAATTTTTTTTCCAATATGATAAAATTATTTAATTAATCATATTTAATTTTATAAAAATTATCAAAATACAAAAAATTGTTGCAATTAAATTAAAATTCTTAACTTGTAATGGGTGAAATTTTTTGGACCTTTTTGTTTACTAACAAAAATGTTATGTTTAAAAGTATGCCCACTTTCAGCTAATGGAAATGTTTTTACTTTTTATTTCTCTTCCAATCAAATGTCAGTACAAAATTTATCATAAACGGACAAAACGTGGCCTACGCTCGTTTTCTCTTTTTTAATTTCTAAAAAGAAAATAGTACCTTGATATTTTTAAATGTCATAGTTTTCATATAAGAGACATCGAAATATTATTTTTGGAAAATTATGTAAATACTTATCAATAATTTGTAAAACGGAAAACACAAATATTTAAACTTAACTGAAACATTATTACCCATGTGTTATGTGAAATTAAATTCGATTTTATATAACTTTTCCATTGCTCTTCTGTTTTTCCCCATGCATCGGTACTTTAATTTGGTTAGAATTAAAATTAAAAAACAACACCATTTTCGTTAATCATGTCATGTATTTATTACTGAAATTTAACACTGTTTTATCATCACCGAGTAGATCTGTTTTACCATTAGTACTCAATGTGTTTATTTTCATTTGTTTTATTATTACGGTGATTTCATTTAATTGTTCTTTTAATCATTAGTAGAATAATGAAACAATAATCAGGTAAATATATTGTTTTATTTTATAATTCTTTAATAATATATCTGCTTTTCATGTTTGTTTTGTACAATTGATGAATATGTTATTGATAATAGAACTACCGGGATGATATAATTTTTTTTATTACAATTAATAAATTGATATTCATTTTTTACAAACATGTTATTTTAATTCAGAATTAAATTGTTAATACTTGGAAAATGTATTATAAATTGTATTATAATATTTATTTCATATTTACTGAAAAATTCATAATAAATCAGTATTAATATTAAGTGAGTTTTGAAAAATTGATCGTTTACATTTTAGTATCAAACAAAGAAATTCTTATATGATCTTCCATTTAAAAGTTGAGTTACGAACATTTTAATATTTATTTTTTATTATAATTTTATATTTTTTTAGTACAACTATAATGGCATCTACCAAACGAACATGTAGGTTTATCTTTCATAATTTTACTTATTTATAGACTTCAAAAATTGTACATTAAAATTGCCATTTATGTTTTATTAATTACTGGAATGTTTTAGCATTTTTAAATATTGTCATAACTACTTGTGTAATTATTTTTTAATTTGTAGTGCTCACAATAAAATGTAAATTAACAAATTATGCCCTGAAAAATGAATGAATTATGCGAAAATGAATTTATAAACATATTTGACAAATACAGAAAACAAATTTGAACTGCTTTGATAAAATACTTTTCATCGTATACAGTAATTTTAAATCTTCATTTCCATGGTAAATAATAGCAGAACATCAAGTCACTTTTTTCATAAATTATTATCAAAATATCCAAATTCAATACATATACTTATAGGTTAAATTCGCATTAACAATTGCCCGCCAAAGAAGTATATTACACGCGTGTTGCTGCTATTATATTTTTGCAACCAGAATTCCGAATGAATACTTATTAGATCAAATCGAATACTCTAAATTGAATTAATTTAATCTAATTATTTTCTTTAATTAACCAAAGTTGAAATTCAATTTCTAATTTATAATGAATTAATTTGTGGAATAATATAGTTTTTTTTATTGTTCATTATTATTATTTCATTGTATATTGTAAAACATATTAATACGAGTATTTATTCTAATATGTTTTTAAACTATTAATTACTAATAGTTATAAAATTTATTTTTACAAAATTTGATTTATTTTGTGTTTTGAAATACTATTTACGAAGTTGATCATACTTAATTTTATAATTTGATATAAAAAATTCTTTTTATATTGTCTATTCGTCTATTTATCTTAACTTGAAATCTTTAACAGAGGTAAATCTTTTATTTTATCAACTTACTTCTTTTATGAAAATACGTTTCTAAAATATTACGAGACTCTTATCCATGCGCACATCATAGTTCAACAAAGTGTAATGCTTTCATAAAATTTTTCTGTACTTCAACAGTTATCCGTTTAAGTACTAACTAATTAAGCCTATGTTAAACTCGAATGATCACTTAAGCGGTCTTCTTTGTAGTTCTGTATTAATGTCAATACTGTTAGTCATACAAAATTATACCATTAACCCCTTTTTAACGAACCAGATAGCTCTCTTTTTTTTCTCTTTTCACAAATTGTATTAATTTTCAAACCATTTTCAATGATTGTAATAAGATAAATATCAATAACATTCTACAGTTAAATTAACAAAAAATAATCAAAATTCAAAATAGACTTCATTTTTAAAATCAATTCATTTAGTTACTTAGACTTGTTTGTAATTTTCCTAGAATATTTTTCTTCAAAGCAAGTACTAAAAATAACGCACATCAGATGGATCGAACTCATTTTTATATCAAACCAACGAAAAGGAAAAAACTCAAATGAATGCAATTATTCTCCATCGCATTAACGGTTATGAAACATTAACAAGTGAAGGAAGTTCTTATCAAAGAGGACAAGCTATGAGGATGTCGATTCTGTGGTTTGAGAGGGAAGACACGAAACGGAGGAATAATGTCTGTTAGAAATGAATATATATTCTGAGCGTTTCGTGCCGGTGAGATAAGCAGTCACGGAGGACTAATGTGACGTGCACACATACACACAAACACTCGCACGCATACATTCGAATTCATGTATGTGTATATAGATATTTTACGGGATCAATTCGTCGGATTTTCGCGTGTCGAGTAGCCGGTAGTTAGTTACATGACAGATACATATTCTTACAGTGTATCGCGTTTTACGAGAGCCACCCACCCGGCCACTTAGATTTTATTACGTTATTTTGTTAATGCACTTGACACGAACGAATACCTCGCAGCAAAAGATATGATGATTCTTTTGGTCGGAAGGCAGACTATCAAATATTTTACACCTCCTGCTGCCACTTCGATCTCCCTGTTTTTGTTTCCTTTTCCGTCATACTGTCCCTCTATAATTCGACTGACTTTTTGTCACACCAGGCTGTTGCTCTTAAAAAAATCTTTCACACTTTTGCGATAAAGCGCGAGAAACACATTGATGCATTTGCCGAGTCATCGCACTCAAGTGACGGATGAATCCTTATATCATAATGTTCATGATTTTTACCTTTATGTTAATACATTGTACTTGCATTAAAGGAAATATCAAGTTAGATTTCATCCAGCTAGTAGAGAACATTTCCTTGCTGTTTTGGTTTTATTTCGTACAAGATTTTTCAGTTACTGTTTATAAAAGTCTTGAAAAGAGATTTTTTGTTTCATGTATTTTATAAAATAAAACTACAGAAATGTATTATTCACATATGGGACAGATGTTTTTGAAATGAAAAATATTAATGTATATTGAAACACTCATTTCTATTTTTTCAAAAAGGTAGCTATGTCAAAATTGAATTCATTTTAATTTATTACATAGTTATTTAAATATTTTGTTTTACTTTAATATATCTTAATTTTGTTTGGGCTGTTCGTATCTCATTACATTTGCTCAAACCTTCTTGCTAGTTTTAATTAAAAACATTCCAGATGTATTTCTCTTTTGAAATTGTCTATCACAATCTCAAATTTGGCAATTCTTCTAATCTATTTAGTAATAATTATTTGAGATGTATTTTCATCAACTTTAATTAAAATATTTGTTCTTTAATTTAAAAAAAAAGATCTTTAAATGAACTTAAAATCAAGTTTGATTTAAGAACTTCTTAAATTTCCGTATATGTCAAAATTATATTACTCAAATATAAGAAACACTATTCCGAATACTAATTCTAATAAATTTGCTCCGCTTCAAATTCGTGCCGGCATGAAAATGACTTTTTTCCCATAGCAGAAACCCCTTATTTTCGTCTTTCCCTAATATTCCGCGTGACCTAAGTCTAGACAGTATCAAATCTTATTTGCACTACGTGCAGCATTTTGAATGTCCCATTTCATCACAGAGCTTGGAATGTGAATTCAGGCCATATTATATCGGCTGGCTCTGCTCCGCGAAACTTCACTCTCCTTCGTCTTGGCGAGGTTTTAATGTCTTTCGTTATCAATTAAGACACGGTCGTAACAATTAATTTCATAGGACCGGTGCGGGAAATGAGAAACGGAAACGGCTTTACGGGCATCGTCTTATGCACCGATTCCAACTCCAATTCGAGCCAGTTCAACAAGAAATACGACCATTCGAACTTCTAACATCATAGACCTTGGTTGAGAGACGCAGATAAAGGTAATAAATTGTCTTCAAAATACATTGAGAGGAAAAGGGTTAATTTAGACACACATGAGTGATTTCATACTAATATTTCAATTGTTTACCATAAACCAAGTTTCACAAATATAACATGTAGTTTTTTATGATTTTCAGAATCTGTGCAGAATCTCAGATTCTAATTTCTTCCTAGTGATGTATTCTTAGAAATACAAATAAATTCGTGACGATTCTCCATAGATGACCGTCGTCTCAAACAATGATCGCTTCGACATGTTGGAAATGATTTATGTTTTGATGAGCGAGCATCATTGTTTGCCAATGCAAATTACTTGTGAACCTCGGGTCATCGGGAATGCATGCGATGGACAATTGAACGGGATTGTAAGTTCGGATTGTTGCTCCCACGTACGCATATCCGACATGCGCAGACTTATTTATAAAACACAATCTGAGGTAGACTTGCTTGGTTTTTAATTGCAGGAGCAGTGTATACGTTGCGCACGGATGCCGACGTAACATGAGGCACGCTCGCCTTGCCTTTTCGATGTTGGTAATTGGTCTTTCAGTATCCGACATTAAATCAATGCCTGCAGATAACATTCCCTAGATTCTCATGATCTAATCGTAGGATTCTTGCACAAAAAGGAATATTTCAATGCTATGTGCCACACCGTTATTCCTCGCATCTTTAGCTTTTATTGTTTAATTATAAATATTCGTTTGATTATTGATATTCTAAGATAAATTATCGTCAACTGATTGTTTACTTCAGGACTTCAATGAAAAATAAACAAACATGATATTTCCTTTTGCTTTATCTTTAGTAATTGTAATTTTTGTCTTTGTTTCTATCATACTGTATAGTTGGAAAAATAAACTATTTTTTGGTAAGGATAATCATAAAAATAAATGAGATCATGGTTTTTTTTATTTTTTCAATATTCTCTGTTGATTAATTATTTCAGTTTTTTAGAACTGTTGCTATGCTCCTGTGGGTAACTAATAATTTCGAATTTTCTTTGCAGAGTGAGGTTGAAATAACAATTGTGCAGAAATCAGTGGTGTCGTTTGCGACTTCAGATAAAATTATGATTTTATTTATGTTTGGTAAAACCTGGAGATCTTTTTTTTACAAAAACCCGTCCGACAAGTAATAGAAGGAGTTTGAGAAACGATCTCCAAATTGTTCTATAGCAGTGTGTCGCTTTTTCACATATATGGAGAAAGACCGAGAGGTACGGGTAGAAAGAGAGACTAAACGTATCATAAGTTACTGAATGGCGAAGACTTATAACAGCGGTTCGGCACATATTTCATGCTTTTGTTCGATTTTGTCGGGCATTATTTTAGGTTACGTCAAGAAATGCTTTTGGTATCGTGGTTAACCATGCTTCTTTTCTATAACTCAGAAGAAATATGTTTTGCTTCCTGTCTGCGCGAGACAGAATGATGATCCATGTAAGTGAAAGAATTGTTTAATAAAAGAAAAAACATTTGTCTATCAAAATTGTCTACCACAATGACGTATAGAGATTTTTGAATCTTAACCGTTTCTACGTTTGACGTATTTTATTTTCTTTTATGATCATAAAGGTAAATAATTAAAACCAGTAAATTCACTTAGGCGACTAATTGGATTGTAAATTTTCACTATCTGTTTGATACGCTTTCACCATCCCATGGTACATCTACTCTCCTATTTTCGGTAGTGGCCAAAATCGGGTTGGCGAGTAGCCTAATTTCATTTATACATGTAACTTGCTTAATTATGATTAAAACGTATGTTCCGTTAAAAGTTATTTAATTTTACATAAAAAAACACTTTGAAATGATAAATAATGCTCACAGCTACTTTTGATTATTTTCATGGTATTCCTGTCAATGCAATATAAAAATATTATTAACTCTGCTCTATAAATTCAAGCTTAATATAACACTGATAAAATATTTAAAAAAATCTACAGACTCTGAATTATAAAATAAACTATATCTTTAACAAAAGTTTTATTAAAAATACTTTAATGAATGTATCAATGTATTTTATTTTATCAAGAGATAAAGATAGCTGTAGAAATGACTTTATTGTAAGAAGAATAATATAATGATGTACATAATAACTGTTTTGTTTTCTTTGTTCAAACAGTTTCTAAAGAGTCATTTTCAGTCGCTTGATCAAAGGATATTCAAATTTTCTCTCACTGTGGCGTAGCTCATCGAATCCAATAGCCACCTCAGGATCACCGCACATTCGAACGAATAATCCTTGAGCCGTGTCTCTCATTTGCCTACGAAATTGCATTACCCCCGAAGACGTCCTTTATTCCTTGGCTCATAACAAGTCGCATTATCCATCGCATCTCGTTGCCGACAACAGCGACGTAATTCCATTTTAACGATTACGTAGCTCAAGCTCTCGGCGGCTTTGTCGCGCTGCTGAGGGCGACGATAAAATATATCGCCACTCGGTCCTCTCGCGCACGCCGAAAGACCTTCTTATACGCGGCTCGGTTGGACGTGCCGCTTGAGTGGCACTTTAAACTATTTTTGGCAATATAACGTTGACTTATGGTTTGAGTCCTTCCAAGGAGCGTATTGTGTTTTCTCCTTTCGGAACAAATGATTTACCATCCAACCTCCCCCCGCTGCTCCTCGACGGCAAAAACATGTAAGGGGTTGCTCGCCCCTGTTCGAGGGAGAAAAGGACGCGAAACGCGATGTATTACATATTTATGGGCTCCTGCTCTCGGCATGGAAACGAAATTCGGGCCAGAATATGAGCTTCGCTATTTGTGCTGAGGCCCGCGGTGCGAGACACGCGACCTTTGTCGCGGGCTTCTCCCTCCGCGTTTTCCTTGCTTATTTCCTTATTTCGCCAGGCGGACAATTCACTTACCTTTCATTGCACACGAGTCGCGCGATTTATGCTCATGCGTGTCTGCGCATTATTGCGGCGTAAGGGCGCCTTCTCCATTTTTCGCCAGGCTCCTCGAGATCCCGGGCAGATAGGATTTCGCGGGCGCGGGGTTTGTTTCTATTGCCGCGATGTTATTACGCTGCGGTTTGATTCGCCCGAATTTATGCTTGCTTGACTCCATTACCCTGGAAAAAAGGTATTCTGTGTACGGAGATAAACGGGTTTCTGCTGATGTGAGGAACAGCGCTTTGTTGCCGCGCAGGGATTAGCATCCGTCGAGCGAATACAGCTAGTTTTCGATTTATTTCATCTGCGGATAGCTGCTTTTGACGACGTCGATAAATTTACATTTCAAGATCATTCGCTGTTTTATTATTAAATTCAAATAAGGCACGCTTTTTTCTTTACGCGCGACGTAAACTGTGCTGACATTTTATATACTTCATTATATGATGCCTTTTGGTTTCTTCTTGCTGCTCGTGTGATATATGTTTATTTCGCCAATTTATTGTCCTGCCGGTACTTTGTAGACTGAATGTTAGGACTGTGAGGATGATTATAAAAACAGATTCAATTAGTCTCGTGTGTTCACAAAATTGAAGGCTTTGGTTTTTAGTTGATGAATATATTCAAATTGATAATTTGTCAGTTTTAAATATACAATTTTGATCAATATAAAATGAATAAAACAACTTAATTACATTAATGAAATTTGAATATATTTTTCTTTTTCAGACAGAAAACAGTTAGAATAAATAAACAATGCTTGTTAACAAAACATAATTTTAGAGAATTAGGACTTTATTTGAAAAAAGCAAAAAGAAAATCATTATTCTAAGATTATTATTGTATAAAAAGTATTTATAATTTATATATAATAAATATCAAATTATAGAGATAATCTATTAAAAATTAATTCAATAAATTCAATTAATTAACATATATACTTGAGTTTCCACCTGCTTGACAGAATCATTTTTTATTCGTATTGCGTACATCATTTCGTGTTTATAAAGTTGATTAAAATTTATTTCAATTAATTGGTAACTGCATTTTATTGATATTTAACAATACATAAAGTTTTTATAATATAAGACTTCAATTTTCAAGTTTTATATAATTTGTAAAAATGGGTAATGAAATTAAGATTTTATGATATTTCTTATTTATTACATTTTAATGTCTTTATAATTTGAAGAAATTAAAATATAATTCTTAATATTTTCGTTGATATTTATATTATAATTTATTATATTATGTTTTATATTCAAAAATTATTGGGATAAATGTACACGTTGATTGTCATTATTTTTTATTACTTTTTCTCATATCATACTATATTGTATAAAATAATTATTTAATCTATATCTATTAATATCACTGAATTCTAAATTAAATATGCTAACTTATCATAATTTATTTAATATACTAATATAAAAAATATGTTTCATACCTCATAGAAAATATCTTCGGTCTTCTAATTAAGTTCGATAATATACTTAGAAATTGTCATTCTGAAAAATCGTTTCACATTAAAATAAAAATGTAAAAATGTTTACAATATCATGAAATTTTATCTATCTTTAAATTATGTTATGAAGCAAAATCTGATTGCGATGTGTTTGTTCTGATATATAGCTTTCCGTATACACATGTAAGCCGTAAGCAGTAGAGTAACTTTGTTTTTCGAAGTCCTTTTGCAATGAAACCCTCGTGTTTCCGCGAGTAACGACTTACTTCAGATAACGAAAGAGGCACGTTTTCGTAAGTACTATCTGCTTCGAATAAAGTGTGGCTCTGACTGTTCAAACTGGGTGACTCGTAGCATTGTTATCACTGCGATATATCGAATGAATTTACATTGGTAGCGGTGAATACGAACAGTTGGATAAAAATAGATAAAATGGATAAGACCGATCCGACTCCGCGAAATGATTACAGACTTCCGTGATAACAGTTTTTATTTTGCAAGTGCGACTACTTAAGAGGACGCGAGCAAAAACAATAATATCAGATAACGGAATCTTCATTGCGGGAACATATGAATAAAATCAAATCGACATTTTTGTATGGGATATTATTCAATTCAATATATAATAATAAAGATATGATGTTGAAGAGTTAAATAAAAAATCAAACTAGAACTCTATAATAGAACTAAGTACATAATCAATGCAGAGCGAAATTGATTTATTAATCTTCACATACATTTTTCAGGTTAAACGGCTGAGTTGACTAGAATAGTTAGTGAATAAACTTAAAATTTGGGTCAATAATCGGAAATGATATTCCATCGCTGTTTGGAGCTGTAACATTAATAAAACTTTGAATGAATAGAAAACTGAGCACTCGTGGTCATGAATTTTTATAGCATCATTATTTTAAATAGAATAGAGGAATTTTTTAGCGTCTTCACAAAAACCGGAAGAACTTAACCTCGATTTTGTATCGTCCAGCGGGACTTAATGTATCGTGGCTTCCGATTTGATTCGGCCATAGTTTACGACTTTTCTCTCTTTGCAGGGTCAGTCTAAGAACCAAGGGTGGACGTTGCATTGAATATCGAATCCGGCATTTTTTATGCCTTTCGTAGGGCATTAGGAAACAATGTTGCGTATGAAAAAGTGATAACATAATTTATGAATATATTATCAATTCCCTTCTTTGGGAATGTCACTTCTTCGGACATATAAAAGCAATCAGAGGAAATAAACAGAATTGAATTATTATACGCAATTGTTTTGATATTCAGCCAGCAGAATTTATTCGCGTAACTAAAGACAAAAATAAAAGCTGGAACTATAATTGAATTTGTTCAAATTAATATTTAAATACACACAACCTGTAATTCAAAGCTTAATTGGTACATTTAGGCGCGTAACTTCGCAAGTCAAACTTCTGTTGGTTTTCAACCCCTTTGATTCGACCAAGTGTTATATTCCCTATGATTTTTAATGCCTTTTATCAGCACCATTCAATAATCACTGGAGACACGCATGAGAGCGTTTGACGCCAACTGTCGAGCAGCGATAGGTGTCATTGCGAAAATTTCATAGCATTCGTTGAAGTGGAATTGATACCGGCGTTGATTTCGGGTAATCATGTACGATAACATCAAAGGGTCGCATGTGTTGCAAATATTATGTCCAGTGCGTCGATCATTTTCTATAAATTATTATATTCGTTGGCCTGTGAATGGCGTTACCAAATGGTTGTATACATTTGTGTTTAAAAAAAGAGACTAAAAATATTCCAAATTGCATGTTATAAATTAGCAATTAAATATATTGAAATAAGAAACATAAACCGTTTCAACACGCCGTGTTGTAATACTGTTTAAGTGTAGCCTTATGTTATAAGAATGTGAATATAAATTAGAGATGTGCAAGGGAAAATTGTAAACTAAATCTTTTCGCGATTTCATCGTCAAATCCTGCTTCTGTGTAAGCTTTCAAATTAGCCGACACCTGTTTATATGTTAAGTGCGTAGATCCATTATCTGGACATAAAGTGTGAACCGCCAGGGTCAACATAAAATTTTCATTAATCTAACTTTCTTGTTTGTTGCGCGTCGTAAAAGAAACGACGATGCCAGAGGATAATGCGTATGATGGAATAAGTGTTTAATGAAGTATCAAGGAATTCTCGGGCGACGCGACACACCGCTAATCACGAGATTAAAACCAGGCGTAGACTAATGTTCTCCCGGTTTCATTTGCACTCTCGTAAGTAGAATAATTAGGAAGACAGTTGGCGCGCGCGTTAAAGGAGCAGTCGTCTCCCGCGAAGGGTTACGTTACGGAGCTCGGTGGTATCGCGCGAAATTCAATTCCAACGCTAAAAGCCCGCCCTTAAAAGTGAAGACACCCTCGAAATCTTTACCCCGCGCTTAATCCGTCCTCTGTGAGCTTGCGATTGGCAAGGTAGAACATGGATGAATAATACACTCAGACGATTGCCTTGATCTACGTGTCTCAAATTGCCCGCTGAGTTGCCTGAGATAAGGATTTATGACTTGAATGAGAATTCATGATTATGACAAGCCATTGTTACTCGCGGCTGAAAAATGAGAGCGCAAATTGCGATTAACAGTTGCCTTAGAGAGCGAACACTTTTGATCTTCGACTGCTGATGAGAAAGTTTTCAGATTAAGAGGATTGCTTTTTCAACCGGCGCACGTCTTTATTTATTCGCCTAAGGAATAGTATGGCGTATCGAAGATTGAGTGAAAACAGCTAGCGATTTGACAGTGATAGCCATTTGTCTGTCTCCAGCTGGCTGATACATTGCATACCTTCAAAATGATTTAATTGTTTTCATTCGTTTCCTCGATGTTCTTTTACGACCAGTCCTAGAATAGTCGTACATTTTGGTTTATATCAATAAATTAATGACATAAACAATTTATTAACAACGTGCTAATGTCGGAAGAATTGTTTACATTTTCCTTCACATGAATACAGAGAGAGAATAAGTCACTAGTGAAAAAAACAAAATGAGGTTTATGCAAATGTATCGCGGGTGAAAAATGTTTGCTCTGCTTTGCAAAATGGGTATATAAAGCAGGATATGAAGTGCCAGTTGAAAAGAGATAGCTTGAGTGGATGAAAGCAGAAGTGAAACAAAAGAGTCGAAAAATGATAATGGAGCCGTGATCACTTTCATTCGGAACAATTAATTGTCTTGAGTAATTAAACATAAAGAGGTCGATGCTTAAGGAAACGGTTTTCCTGATTCTCATTACATAGAATCATCATAAATTAGAGCCGTCAAACATACATTATTTGTTTCCGCTGTTTAACCGAAAGCTCCGACAGTGAATCAGGATGAAATATGTTCGCGTTGCAGCTGGGAACGAAAAGTCGATTGAAACAAATAATTATCCTAAGCAAAGACGCTGCGCAAACATGTAAACTTATTCAAAGTAACGCGAATTCGTCGGAGTCGCGGAGTGGCGCTATTACACGGCTTAGTTATCGTTCCCATTGAAATGAGTAACCTCGGACATAAATCGTTACTAAAGATAAAGAGCCCTCAGCTGTTTGTATACTTTGTGCGTTTGGACGAATAGCTGCTTGTTTTCCCTGCGCGAAACAGAGACAACGCCAAGACAAATAAGTAGCCGGAGTGCACAGCTTTGCATACAATGCTGAGTTTGTTCGTTCATTCGTTCGGACTTGTGCGTCCCGGTGACGTGCCTGGATTGATGTTCCGGGCACAAATTTCTGAGTTTAAACAGACCAACGCTCTTCGAAGATAAGGGATTTCGCGAGCAATTACGTGATTAAGGCGCCTCCGGTCGCGCTTCCAGCGCACTAAGCACGTACTTAGAACTGATCTCGTCGTTTTCACGATAACCGACGACTCTCTTTCGCTCACCGCCAACTGGAGTCGAGCTGGAATTTCAGTTTACCGGAAATTAACTGAATAATTTACTTGACTTAGAACCTAGCCACATCGGAAAGCAACCGCGCTAACACCCTGACTTGGTATTGCTTGCTTTGTGTTGAGAAACAACTTGGATCTATAAAGTGAATCAGTTTATAAATTGAGTATGTTCTCTCACTTTTCTACAGGCTCGAAGGCTAGTGCAGATTAAAGTCTTTTGATCGGCAGCAAAATGCATGCTTTGAAATGATATCTTAAGATTTTAGTTTCATTTTTTTATCACGTAAATATATAACAAAATTTCAATTCAAAATTATTTTAAAATCATAATCTGATTTCAAATAATAGTGCGACAGTTTTCTTCTTTAAATGGTTTTTGAAAAACATTCTTTTAAGTAAAAAGTATTTTCAAAAATTATAAAAATATTCTTATATTAATTAAAACTAGCAGTTATCATTTTAATTATAAATGTCTAAGAAATTATAATTATGTCTTAAAAAATACTTTTTTATATGCTTAAACATAAACAATATTTGTCAAAATTAAAAAATTATTAGATTTATTAAATTGTGTAAATCATGATAAATAGTGTTTTCTCAGAGCCTTCAAAATAAAATAAATCAAATTTCTTCATATTTATTGACGTTTTCATTTTTAATAATTAGATTTTGCTTTATTGAAAACATGAAATTAAACAAATCAAGTTTTGATAAAACGAAAAAAAGTCTGATACGAACCCCATTTAAATAAGATATAAATGTATACATTTCCACTTCTGCCAAAACTGCTATTTCGACATTATTAAATATATATCATTAGATAATTATAAAAAAAAATTTCTAATTTTTTTTTCTTAATTCTTAAATTTGGTGATTAATCAAACCTGTTACGTGCTCATAACTAATTAATTTAATTTTAATAATGTAAGTAATATAAAGTAATACAAAGAAATTATTTTGCTTTTACTTATATTTGAATTATGGAATTTATTAAAAATATTGTAAATTGCGTCGATTAATTTTATGATAAACCTGATCATAATATTTTAATGATATAATTTATTTTCAACAGAATAATTTATGATATATTATTTCTTAAATATGAAAAAATCCAATTTTTTACTATATTCACGGTGGTGATACGAAAAAATGTAGTTATCATTGAAGTGTGGAGAAGAGGTTTAGGATGAAAGATGCGAATTGAAAAAGTGAAGATACGATCAAGTGAAAATAAGAGCAGGGAACATCACATCAATTATTCCTATTATGTTTTGTCATTCACTTTTTTCCTGGCAGTTTTGGGTTAGGGGAGAGTAGTGTAAAGCATACGATCCCCTACAAAATAAAATATGTATATAAATAGCTACATTTATACAATTTGCTAACTGTATGCAATCAAAACTAAATCGCAAAGATTTGTCGAAAAATGCTTAAACAAAAATTATAAATCTAAATATTAAAAAAAAAAGGAAATAGTTTTTATTCTGCAACACACCAAAATTGATAACATTTTTCCCCGTATAAATCTACTCCGGTAAATGATCACAATACAATAAACGTTTGAATTCGATTGCTAGGCAAAAAAGAGCGATCCTTTTTTTCAAAACATAGCAATGTTGATAATGCAAAGTGCAGGATTTCGGTTCCGAAAAAGAATCGAGTATCGCAATATAAATAATTCAGGACGATCGAGAGGCGCGAAATGGAACGCACGTCATTTTGGACACTCGGCATGCAAATTGCAAGCAATCCGAAGCGGATCTGTGAATTGATCGAAGCGCAGAAGTGTCATGGGGAACTGGCAAATAACGCGAAAACGTGGGATGGCCTGGGGGTTATATGACGCGTGGCATCGCGTCAACGAGGACTCATTTGAATCCGAATGGAGGCGATTTTCGCGAAGGATCTTGCCAGTCGCTGCCACTCCAGGGGGGAAGGCCTTCACTTTTTGACATAAGTGCGATGCCCACAATATGTCACCGACAGGGAAACCCCCATACGCGTTCACACCCCGACCACTCAATTCCTTCGTTTCTCCATTTCACTATCTTATCAAATATATGACGCGCTGCTTTTATTATTTTATCGATATTTTATACTGCGATTCAACGTATTTTTTAGATCGGACCGATAAAGGACAATTCTTCTGGAATTATCTTGATCCATAAGTCAGTAAGAACTTAGATCCCTTTTAATGCGCACTTCAGAAGGTTCGTGCAATTTTGGTATGAAATTTGGGGAAAATCATTTGCCAAGCAATTGTTTTAAGGAAATGGATACGTGGCTGCTTTTTATCACTTTATGTTGCAGGATTATAGATGTCTCTGCATTTAATGGACCTCGCATAATGTTCAAGCACGAAGATTCCATCGGGACTTCAAAAAGACGAGACTGTTGCCAAAATCGCAAGGTTCTTTGTTTTGTGACGGTAGTGCATTTCCATTGCGTCGCAATCGTCAGAAGATACATTGCCTTTAAAGCTTTCGACACCGCTGCTAACTCGGGGAGAAGCACGTTGATCTCGAGACGGTATTACTTCTTTCTTCCTGTCGTCTTTCTCAGGACTCTTTGACATCCAAAGACAAGGAAATGACTCTCGATTAGTATGGCCGGATGACAACCACCCTAGCGATGCTTTCTCTTTAGCCCGTGTCTCTCGATTCCATAAGGTACCTTAACGCGATCCTCATCCGCGGCTGTGGGCCTGATACTCATCATCCTTTTTCCACTCTCTTCGTCTATGCCGTTGCCGAGTGCTGTCACTCCATTAAAGTAATGAAGACACGCGGCGACCAGCCATCGCCAGTCAAAGGGGATTTCTTCCAAGGAATTTATTTCAAAACCAGAAACTCCGACGGTTAAGCTTGAAACGAATGCTTTTCTTCTTTACTACTTTCGACCTCCGCTGTCGAAACCTCTTTGACGGCGTTTTCTTTTAGAACTGCATTTTTCGCGACGCAATTTCGTCCTACTGGTAACATTGAGGTATTACAAGCTGCAACTTGATCAAACTTTTGTTCGTACTCAAAATACTCGCAACTGCGAGAGATTCAGATATCTTGAATACTTCTTTCATCGGGCATATGAATACTTATGCGCAAGCATTTTCCCTAGATCAAAGAATTCCGTTACAACAGCGTACACGTTTTTGTATCAATCTTTGAGGCATGAGTAACGGAGAGAGAGGTTTTTATGTAATTTAATAGGCTATATTTGCTTTTCAGGTTTTTCGGCAAGGTTTTAAGGTATTTCTGGTTCAGTTGGTTAATTAGTGTTGCAGTGACATGTCTAGTTAACTTCGATCAGAGTCCAATCCGATTACACTTGAGAGATTCTGTTTTTGACAGCACTTTTCTCTGCAAATAAGGACGAAGGGAACTTTTGTTATAATAGAATTTTTCAAAATGCAAGTACAACATTAATGAAAAGTAAAACTTTAATCAAAACAGTTGATTATCAATTCTTCTTTGTAAAAAGCTTATGAGAATCTTTGAAAGTTTGCGATGTTTCAGACAGCAGCCTTTTCGAGCTTGACTAAAAGCTTGAAAAGAAATAATGGAGTAACTCAATTTCAAGGAAGGACTTTAACCATCGAGTGATAGCAGAAAAGTGGCGCCGAAATGAAGGATAGTCACGGAGATGTATTCAGCTTTGGTCGCCTTCGAGATAAAACATGAGATGAAGGATGTTTAACCCTTTCTTATTTAAGCAACCAGCAAGATCGGGCGATAAGTCCTCGCACACTTGATTATTCATTAGCCAAGAGCTGCAAACAGCTCTCTGACATGAATCCGACGCAGACAACTATGTCGCAAACTTTAAATGACGCGCTCATATTTTAATAACGTGAAAGCGTACGCGAGCAAACAGCCGTAAATGATTTTTTACGAGTCGATCTTTTATTACAAGCCAATAAAAGCCCGAAATTTGGATGTAATAAATTTGACCTGGGGATAATTAAATTGTCTCGTGATCGCGGCTCGTTATTGCTCGCGCACGCAAAATAACGCTCTCTGAGTTGGGAAATTTGATTAAATATGAGGAAGCCGAGCGGAAGCTCGACTAAACAACAATCAACCACTGAATTAGACTTATTTGTATTCATACGGTTATCATATCGGAGGTAGGGGGCGCTGGCTGATTTCGATCGGCAGACCAGGAAGTACAATTTCGTGCGCAATATTTTTCGCGCGACTTTGCTTAATAAGAGAACGATTTTTCGCTACGAAGCCGATGAAATGAATCTAATCCCACAATCTCGTAACACTTTGCGTGACGTCGGTATCCCTCGTCGCCTTTCGTAGGGGATTTTATTGTTTGACTTCGCTTTATATGGAGAACTCTTTTCTCTCTCTCTCTCTCTCTCTCTCTCTCTCTCTCTTTCTCTTTTCTTTTGGACTGTGCACATTCATGTGTCCTCAAGTCGGTTAAATCCACCCAAGTTATCTACGTGATCTCGAGTAGGTTTTCCAGTATATCTCGCGTGTATCAAGTTGCCCCCGGTGATGGTGGATTGGACGGTAATCCGTGTCGGGTCGAACGTCTCGTGAATCGCGGAACGGTGCATAAACTTTATTCGCAGTTTTGCGAGCTCGGATAAACGAGAACCTCTTTGGGTTTGGCACGATTCCACTTTGTAAATAGAACCGACCGCCTCGCGCTAATGGACAAAAACGCGCATAAAAGCGCCACCCTCGCGCGAGCGCACACGCTCAATGAACGCAACTCACATTCGTGCGAATGTGCAATATTTAATGCTTTGCCTATTGGATAAAAATTCGAATGAAAACATTATTCTCTTTCGCTTCAAATTGAGACGCAACGGCTGTTGCGCCGCAATGTTATTTATTTATTCGAATATTGTCGGATAATGGAAATGCATTTATTAGAGCAAAAGCTATAAATTGGTGGAATCATTTTTTGCCTGAACAATTTTTACTTCTTTTAAGGTCGATGTCCAAAGTTCACTAGTCAAATACAATTATCATTTATGTTGCAATGTGATTCTGTTGAATTGTAATCGATATAGATGAAACATGGAATTTCGATTATTTAATCGTTTTTAATTTAATATTACATGCTGAATACAATTATGGCGATATGTATAAAAGCTGATCGCATTTTTTGAATATGAATGATACAATGCATTAATACTAAGAGGTTCAGGTAACGATCTCGAATCTCTGCATCAGTTAAATAGTTTTTAAAAAATATTTTCGTATTATCTCTTCGTAGATTAAACTATACACTCTTATAAATAATCGTTTTAAATTAAGCGGATTTCGTTTTGACATGCAAACGTTTTAATTTTTTTATATTTCGTTTTTATTCTTCGAAATATTTTTTAATCTTTCACTTTTCCTTTTATAGTCATAAAAAGGTTTTGTTGCTTATTTTTATACAATATATATATATATATTGTGAAAAATATACAATAGTGTGTTTTGAATGATAAAATCTGTATAGATTTTGAATCAATATTTTGTTGGTTTGAAAAAAAATCAACAAAACTCAAAGGTGTTGGATTTATTTAAATAAGTTTTTAGTGAAATTTAAATGAATTTATAGACTTTTAAAAATGGCTTTATGAATTGTGAGTTTGAATACATTATTTCAGTAATATATTTATAATTAATTTCTTAAACGACGAAAATCAAGAACTCAATTTCGTAAAACGGAAATATTATTGTTGCAAAAACATATATACTATTATACTTCCAAATATCAAGTGACTTCGATCTTTGTTTTGAAGTCTTTCCCGTTAAAATTTGGGCTTAAAATTAATTTTGCGGGGGCTTTAGAAGGATAAAGACATAGTTAGAAAGTTTTCTGACATGCTCCTGATTGTCAAAGATGATCTACAACGATTGTGGAAAGTTCAACATGAAATATTACTATATATATATGAATCACCCTATACCATATGTATCAAAAAATTGAAAAAATTTCTGAAATAATCTGAAAATCATTTCCTGCATGCTTGGAGATTAAATTATTTAATGTCAAAATCTCGTATTTTCTTCGTCTCGCTTTTTACTTGGCGCGAGACACTATCGTGTATCTTGATATACGCTTATTATAGTTCATCAAGAAAAAATTTAGTTTGACAAAGAATCAAAAACAAAATAAAATTACATTAAATGTTTAAATAATCATTTTATTAATGATATAGATTAATAAATAAAAATTTGGATAGACAAGAAATTGGAAAAAATGTTAAACTTTGAATTCAAAACAATTGTATAATAATTGTATATAAAAATAAATATAAAAAACGAAAATAACTTTAATTTTAGTACAAATTTTTCTTTGGTGGAACAGTCATCTATTCATTACCTTAAAAAATTAATCGGCCTAAAAATAATTTAGTAACATTTATTACGTCTAGTACCTTTTGCTCTACCCATTCGACCAGTTGAAAGAAAAGCCACTTTGACGTTGCTATTATTATTATGATTGTTTGGATTACTTTTTGAAACTTCATCATAGCTATCCACAAGTGTCATTTATCTGTACCGCGTGCACTAACATATTGTTCATTCCATGGGACATTTTTAAAACAATTGCAGTATTGTAACCAATCGAAATGAAAGGCCAAAAAATCATTTGAACATGACATCTTTGTGAATCGCTCGCGACTATCGGCCATATGTCGAGCCCTTGGTCGCGTGCCCGCGCGAGGGCTGTCGTCGTTGCAGTTCTCGCATAATGAACGTCTAATGCTGTCACCGCTTGCGGACTTATTGACTTTTCATTTGTCGCGGGTTCCGACATTACATGCCACGCGGGTGCTTTGATTTCGGGCTTGGAGCACTCTCCGAGCGGACCTGAAAGCTAAATTAAGGGGGTAGAAACAATGTACAAATAAACACTGAGACGGACTAGTTGTCGTCGACCCAATGCAAACGCGCACAGCATAATTCGTGAGGAGCGTGAGAGCGACGATGACGTGTGCATGCGAATGCACGCCGGACACAATGCGCGACGTCCGAGAAGTGCTCTTGGATCCTTCAAGTCGTCCAAAGATACTGATCTACAACAGGTGACAATCGTGGGAATTCGACGACGATCGACGACTCTGCTGTTTGGGTTTCGGTGCTCGCGCGTACTTTGACTGACATTGACAATGACGAGTCGATTAAGTAGTGCGGCGCGTGCATAAGCACTTATTGGATCAATTACTGGACCATAGGCTGCCCTTATTCGTTCAGACTCATTTCGTTGCTTTCCGCCTTGTTTCGTGGCGTTAAGTATGATCGAGTACATTTTGTCATTCTTCATTCCAAGCCTTTTACTTGTATGAGGTTAACTCGTTGTTAAAGCTTCACCACTTTTTTATTCGTTTCAATGTGATTTAATTTTTATTTGCACCAATTTTCATTTCTTTTCACGGCTGGCGAGTATATATTGATGATTCGATCAATGATTTTATCACAGTATTGTGTACGAGAATCCCTAGTCGAATAAACAGAACATGGCTTATTTATATAGGAATGAATATAATCCGTTTTTTATTTATAGATTAAAAATAATGAAAAACAAATATAGACTAGACTGTAAATAAATTATACATTTTTATAACACTTTTTTATAGATTGAAATTAAC